>CAJNIZ010047837.1:0-26204 GCA_905231905.1 Symbiodinium pilosum | reverse complement strand
GAAAAATACCCACCCGCCCATTGCGTCCCATAACATTAAGAAAATATATAACACCTTCAAAGAACCTAACCCCAAAAACAACGAACCCTACAGCCCAAACCCTAGAGCCAGAACCCTAGAAGCAAAACTCTAGAGCCAGAATCCTAGAGCCAGAACACTACAGCCAGAACTCTAGAGCCAGAACCCCAGCGCCAGAAACCCTAGGGCCAGAGCCAGAACCCCAGAGCCAGCTCTAGAGCCCGAGCCCTAGAGCCTGAACCCTAGAGCCTGAACCCTAGAGCCAGAAGCCTAGAGCCAGAACCCTAGAGCCAGAAGCCTAGAGCCAGAACCCGAGAGACAGAACTCTAGAGCCAGAACCCTAGAGCCAGAACCTTAGAGCCAGAACCTCAGAGCCAGGACTCTAAAGCAGGTGTGGCTCTGAAATCTTGGCCTTGCAGGCCAGAAAAACGGCCTTGTCCGCGAAATCTTGGCTTGCAGGGCAGAAAAACGGCCTTGTCCGCGAAATCTTGGCCTTGCAGGGCAGAAAAACGGCCTTGTCCGCGAAATCTTGGCCTTGCAGGCCAGAAAAGCGGCATTGTCCGCGAAATCATTGAGGTTTAGAGACCCCATGGGAGGCCAGAAGCGGCATCGTCCGCGAAATCATTAAGGTTTAAATTACTATATGAAGGAGAGGTTTAGGGTTTAGGGCTTAGGGCTTTGGGGGCTTAAGGTTTAGGGGTATAGGCACCTTTTGGGGTCTTCCTACGGCAAGGGCTCAGTATATTTCTAGCCAGGGTCCTTCGTTTGAGCAATTCTAAAATAAGGGTTTCAACAAAAAGGGGTTCCCTTTCATCCCCCATATACGGCCAAGTACTTTACTTCTTCTTACTGAAGCCCCTCAAACATGACCCTTAACTCTTGGAAGCCCAACCCCCGTGTATCCATATAACTCCTTGAGAGAGTCCGGCGGTTCACCCCCTAAACCCTAAACCCTAAACTGCACAATGTAGCTCTAAACCCTAAACACTAAACGCTAAACTGCACAGTGTAACCCTAAACCCTAAACCCTGTAGAGTTGCTTGCCGGCTCCCTGGACTGGAAGGTTCAGTCCCTGATTTACTTTCTACAGGATTAAAGTTGATGGTGAACAGGCCCCCTGAACCCTAAACCCTGAGCCCTATACCGTTTGAACCCTACACTCTAACTCATCCCTAAACCCAAGCCTTAAACGCACAAACTGCCCACTTTTTCTCAACAGCCTGCGTACAGCACATGGTTCCGAAGCTGCTCCTGCAAGGCATGCCTGCCACCATTTCTTGAGAGCCTAGAGAGTTGGACAGATGCTTTGCTGCCATGGACTACGCATGAAATTACAGAGGGTTTATACGAGAACAATAGGAGTACTTCTTCAGGCTTCTGTGGTACATAGGTCACTCCAGATTGTACCCAATTTACCGTCACCCCAGAGGACCACAGATCCACTGTCCAGAATCGCAGCAAAAGCATCTTGAATAGCCTGAATGTGCTGCACGTTTTTAAGCTTCTTCTGCACGGCGCTGCTGTCTCCTCCATAACCCGGACCACCCCAGGTGACCACGCAGCCGGTGTCCAGAACTGCAGCAAATGCACGGTGAGTTGCCTGGATGTTCTGCACGTTCCTGAGCTGATCCTGCACTGCGCTGCTGTCAGCACCAGCATCTGGATTGCCCCAGGTCACCACACGTCCTGTGTCCAAAACTGCAGCAAATGTAGATTTAGTGGCCTGGATGTACTGCACGTGTCTGAGTTGCTGCTGGACTGCGCTACTGTCTCCTCCGCAATGCGGATCACCCCAGGTGACCACACAGCCGGTGTGCAGAACAGCAGCGAATGCACTTCCAGTGGCCTGGATGTACTGCACGTTCCAAAGCTGCTCCTGGACCCATCTGCTGTCACCACCCTGCCAAGCATCACCCCAGGTGACCACGGATCCATCGTCCAGAACAGCGGCAAATGCAGATGGAGTAGCCTGGATGTGCCGCACCTTTGTGAGCCGTTCCTGGACCGTGGTGCTGTCTCCTCCGCAACGCGGATCACCCCAGGTCACCACACAGCCAGTGTCCAGCATCGCAGCAAATGCAAGTTCAGCGGCCTGTATGTACCGCACATGTCTGAGTTGCTCTTGGACCGCGCTGCAATCTCCTCCGAAAAGCGGATCACCCCAGGTGACCACGCAGCCGGTGTCCAGAACTGCAGCAAATGCACGGTGAGTTGCCTGGATGTACTGCACGTTCTTGACCTGCTTCTTTACTCTGCGGCTGTCTCCTCCATAACTCGGATCAGGCCATGTGACCACGGATCCATCACCTAGAACGGCAGCAAATGAAAAACCGAGTTCGCTTCTTGCCACCACTGTCTGTCGTCGTACTTGCAGAGTCAACACATCTGTCTGTTTCAGACCCACTTCCCCAACCGTGTGACATTCATCCCTGTGCAGTCACACAAGACACCCATCCCAGTCTGCAGGGCGCTTTGGGCCCGCAACTTCACTTGCTCAAGTGTGGTCTCCATACTTGCGGGGATCTGCACGGTCCTTCCGCTCATCAGGGCCACCTGGATATGATGGGACGCCATGCTTGTGGGGAACGGCAGGCTGTGTCCCGAAATCCCGAAGCCCTAGCTCCCCAAACTACAAAGTTTACGGTTTGGAACTTAGGGTTTAGGTTTAAGGTTTAGGGGTAAACTAACTCTTGTGGTGGGTGGGAGATAGCTAGAGACCTGGGCACCGCTGGAACATGGCACTTTCTCAACATGATGCCCGTTTTGGCCTATATAGTATCCCTGATGAGAGACCCCCCCCTTGTCCCTTATAAGCTCTACACCCTAAACCCTGAACCCCTAATCCCCAGGGTCTTAAACGCAAACCCGAAGCCCTAAACCGTAGGGGACGATGCTCTTGAGAAACTCCCAACTAAGCTGTGTCTCAATACTTAGACCAAGACCCTAAACCCTAAATCAAGGTAAGCCTCAGGATGGGAGTTCTATGCAAAGCTTGCCGAGAAGAGCAGCGTAGAAAGGCCGAGTTCTGCTACCAAACTGATATGGTAGTTCCCCTGAATATGTGTATCCCAATATAGACCCCCCAAATACTAGATTCCTTGTTTTGAGGACCTCCAAAAGCGTACCCCTAATTTTGGGAAAGCTTCATATGAAAGTCTCTGTAGGCCGCCCTATACTCAAAGCTGAACTTGAATCTTGGCGAGGTAGGCTTAGCCCTAAGCTCTAAAGTCTGAACAACCATCAATCAACATCCCCTAAACCCTAAATCCTAAAGCCCAGAACCTGAATCCTGAACCCACCTTAACCATAAACCCCAAACCCTTAAACCCCCAGCCCAGAACCTGAATCCTGAAACCACCTAATCCCTAAACCTAAACCCTAACCCTTAACCCCAAAAATCCCCCAAGCCTTAAACCCTAGACCCTTAACCCTAACCCCAACCCCTGGCCTAAGTTTTGCAGGAACCGCCCCTCCAATTCCGGCGGGATATGCTCAGCCACCTGGGGTGAATCTCTCAGAAGGGCGTACATGGCTCATTTTTTTTTTGTCGGACCTTTTTTCCTCTCTGGCTTAGGGTTTAAGGTTAGGGTTAAAGGTTTAGGGGTTGAGGGATTCAGGGGCTTCAGGCCTACGGCTTAGGGCCTAAGTATTTAGGGAGGCTGAGGGCTAAATCACAAGACTTCGACACGCGCTGCCCCAGTGAACTTAAGACTCTGAATTGCCGAAAGCTTCGCGAACGCAACATCGAAACTGAAACCTTAAACCCGCAGCAGAGACTTGAAACGCTCAGCGACTTAGGGTTAAATTCTGGGGGTTTGCCTTTCGGGCATGCAAGTCCCGATAACTCCTAAGCTATTCCCCGAAACCCGAAACCCTCAATCCGCAGGTTATCGACCCTGAGCCCCCTTCAGGCCTTGAACAACAAGCTATCCTCAACCTGCACACCCCTTAGGGGGGGGGGCTCTAGAATTTTTAGGGATATCCACTCCGCTGCCATCCCTTAAGCACCCTGAACCCCAGGCCTGGTTTCCATGTTCCTTTCCGCTCCCCCCCCGCCGTCAGTTGCCTCTAAACCACTAAGCTCTGAAACCCCAAGCCCCTTAACATTAAATCGCGAACCCTTCGTAACGTGTAAATATTTAGAATAAAACTGTGGGATCTGCCACAATAATGCCTCCAGAGGAATATGAAAAGATAACTGTGGTGACTATCTTCTTTAGGCTTCTAGGGTATCTCTAAGCTTTAAACCTCCTAAACCACTGAGGCCTAAGCCGCGAACCTTTAAAAACCTTAGATCGTGCGCTATACACCTTATCCGTTCATCTTCTTACCACAAATGTTTCAAAGCTCCTAAACCCTACACAACAACCCTTAACCCAAACAGCGCGCCTCCAGGCACAAGACCCAGTCGAAAGGCTCCGGGTGCCAATCCTGGGTGTTTCTACACGCTTTTGAAGCTTCTGAAACACTTTAGTCTATTGTAGTGGTTTAGGCTTCAAACTTCAAACCATGAATCTACATATGGTACGAAAGTTCCTAAATATGGCTTAAAGTTGCCTTCTCTATATTTCTTGACGAAGGGGTTTTGGATGTTCTGGTTTCATGAGAGTTGGTACCTGCCTACCAGCTGCGCACGTACCATATCCCTCATTGTGGTCCACCTAATTGCTTGGCGTATGCCCCACCAAATTTAGGGTTTAGGGTTTGGGGCATTTATATACCTAAACGCCAAACCCTAAACCCTATAAACCCTAAAAACCCTATAGACCAAAGGAGGAGGAGGACCGCGTCCTTCCCTGGGCATGTTGGGGGGGCTCCGTAAACGTGATCGCCCCCCTCCGCGAAGATTCCAGCAGAACTAGAGTAGACACAGAGCGCCGCCCAGCATAGGAAGGACAAAGAAGAGGAGGCGAACAGAACAGGAAGCCGGCAAGAGCCGCAGCACCTGATCCAGGCGACAAGCAGCGGCGGCCAGCGTGGTGGCAGGATACGCGAGCGCGAAGGCAACTTGCCATGCCATGGCGCGGAGAGCCGACCTGCGAAAGCAGACGTCGAAAGAACAACCTGGTTTTGGCAGGAAATTCGCAACAGCCGCAGCACCTGGGAAAGGCGCCGATCAGCGGCAGCCATCAAAGGAGCAGCAGAGAATATCCCGTAACAGACCGAGAAACCAGCAGGCACCCAGATACGGGACAGGGCCACCGGCGAACGAAGGCACGCCAAAACACAAAAGATGAAGAAAACAATCCAAGACGTTCAGCACACAGGGAACGGACGCAGCGAGTAGCGCACTCCACCCCCCCAGGCCGTGGCGAGGAAACCAGCAGGAGCCAAGGAGTGCAGAAGGCACCCCAAATCCAGGAAGTAGCGAACAAACCAAAGCGACCGTAGACAGAAGCGAACCTCACACGGCCGGCAAGAGCGCGCGCCGGGAGCAGGCGCCGAACAGCGNNCCAGCAAAGGAGCAGAGCAGAGTATACCCAACAACAAATCGAGGAATCAGCAGGAACCCAAGCACGGGACAGGGCCACTAGCGAGCAAAGGCACGCCAGAACCCCTGGATGAAGCACGCACACAACAAGGCTCCGGGCCGATAGCGAACGAAGGCATGCCCCAAATCCAGGAAAAGGCGACACCTCAAGGCCAGAAAGCCGAGTGGGCCGATAGCGCACAGAAGCGGCCCACATACCCAGGACGGGACAAACACGAGTAGTAGATTTGGGGTTTAGGGTTTTCAGGTTCAGGATTTGGGTGCAGGGATTAGGGTTTAGGCTTCACCCCGGGTCAAGCGCTTCTTCTAGGGCGGGGATCCTCCATGGTGGTCGGGGATTCCAGGGCCTGCATTAGGATGAGCACCCCGGCAACCCTGCCCTATTTTGCCCTGTGCTAGAGCGACAGTGCAACTGCTCCCTCCTCTCCTTTGCTTCTCTGGCTTGGTCGGCCGCCTTCTTGTGCTGATGAGTTTGGCAGGCATTTTCCTTTGTGTGGCTTTATTCTCTCTGGCCATGGGGCTCGCTTTAGTGCCCTCTCCTCCATTCCTGTTCTCCTTTTTGCGAGGCCTTTGGTGCTGTTGGCCGTGTCCATTTCCTACGCTCAGGGTCTTGTTTCTGCGACGCTTTGCTGTGTTTGTTCTGGGGCGCTCATTTGTCCGCCATTAGCCCCGTCTGCTTTGTGTCCTGCTGGTTTTCAGGTGGTGCCTTGGTTGGTTGTCACGGCTTTCTGGGTTTCTACCAGATCTGGGCCCAGGAACAGAAGCACCCGTGGATGCGTTGTGTTACCTTTTTTCATGCTCGATGGCAACGCTTGCAACGGATTGGTGGCCTTGTGCTCACAAGCGGGTGGCGCCACGCGGACCCTCGAGTCGTCGTGAAGCTGCGCATGCACTTTGATGTTCACTCTGGGGTAGAGCCGATAGTGCCCCGAAGCCAGCCACCAGCGGTAGACGGCCAGTCAGCGGTGCCATCAGTTCGGCTCCTAACGGCCTAAACCCTATAAACCTATAAACCGTAAGTCAGTAAGCCTTGCGTACCTTCAGGTAGGACAGAACGTATTGTTCCGGGGGAAACTTTCGGTGCACAGCATGCTTTCAGAATAAGCCCCTCGCCGTACTATTAAACATTGAACTATATTGGCAGTAGTTAATATTAGGGGGGATGGGGGGGTTCAATAAGCACATGGTACCAAGACCCCAGCAATGCGCAGCTCTTCTGCAAGATCAACCTGCATGGAAGCTAGCGTTGGCAGGATTAGGGTTTTGGGGTTTAGGGCTCAGTGTTTAGAGTTTAGGGCTTAGGGTTTAGAGCTCAGGGTTGAAAATTCGAATGATGCAGGCCTTTGCCAGGTGGCCTTCTGCTACCTAAGCTCGCAGCCTCAACAACTCCCACGAGCACACATATGAGCTATAGTCTAAACTCCTTAAAGAGGGCTACATAAGGGATTATATAGGGGAATATTTTGGGGCTTATTAGGGGGAATAATAGGAGTTTAGAGATAGCCAGCTCATATCCCAAATGAACCCCTCAACCCAAAACACCTTAGACCCGCATGCCTTCCTCGAGAGGTCCGTAGAACCAGGTCAAATCCTAACAGCTGAGGCCACGACCCGAGCCCTGCAAAAGGGTTCGGGTTTAGGCTGCAAGTGGCCGAATGAAGCCCACCTTTGTGGAGCTTCCTAATATATGTACATATATAACCTCCATAGACAGAATTATCCCAAAGCGTAGACCCTATGTCCTATGACATCCCTGTATAAACCTAGTCTCCATGTCCTTTGCATGTTCTTGTCTCGTTTGATTCTCTTTTCGCAGGGGTCTCTTGACAAGCCTGATTAGGACCAACAGCAGCAGGGGAGTTTCCAATTGGGGGGGCTTTATAAAAAGGGCATATAAGAGGCATATTGGGCCAATAGGGAGTTGCATACCGGGTATATAAGGCTTATGTAAGGTCCCTACATGAGCCATAGTCCAAACTCCTAGTATCCCCTCTAATAACCCCTATAATACTCCTGTATTTAATCCCCCATAGGATGTTTAGACAATAGCTCACATGGTAGCTTCCCTCCTGTAATTGCCTTAGACTGGTACAGACCCAAGCTCCCTTGTTGGGTCGGCAATGAAAAGCCCTCTGAAGTTTCAACACTACAGCCAAGCCCTAAACCCTAAACCCCTAAACCCTAAACCCCTAAACCCCCAGCCCCTAAACCCCTAAACCCTAACCCTAAACCCCTAAACCCTATAACCTAAACCCTCTCCAGGATCTGTTTGGATATTCATAGATATTTTGGGGCTTAGGGTGTGAGAGTTAGGGCCGAACCTGAAGATCTTGGTTTAGGGTTTAGGGCAGGACTCTGTGCTAAAACTCTCAGTCATGTCAGATTTAAGATATAAGCTTCCGCCTTTTCGCATAGACTAGCCTCAGACGAGCACCATAAACCAAAAGAAAAGAAGGGGCCCCTAGCCGGGAAGTATGAAACGCAGGAAATTCTTTGGGGATCTGTTCTATCCAGGGGGGAGCCGGGGGCCTTCGGAATCGAAATCCCAAACCCGACACCCCAAACCCCAGGGCCTAAACCCCAAACACTATAAACCCTAGATAGACCCTATACCCTATAAACCCTAAACCCCAAACGCACCAAACAAACAGGACACAGCATATTAGCTCATACCAGGCTTCAGGCTGCTTGCCAGTAGGCAATACAACAATGAATCCCTTTTGGGTGGTTGTCAAAATTTTGGTCCCTTTTCGGGTCCCTATTATAATACGGCCCCTAATATTTAGGGTACCCCAAAAGGGACCATGATTTTGACCACCACCCTTTAGGATTTTGGGCTTTAGGCTTTAGGTCTGCAGGGTGTAAGGCTCCTAGGTTTTATGGTACCCAATAATGGAGAATCAAATGGAAAAGAACATGGAAAATGAAATGGACACTGGGGTTATATAGGGGTTATATTGGGGATATAGTATTTTGGGTTTAGGTTTTGAGGTTTTAGGTTTTGAGGGCTTAGTAAACCCTAAACCCTTAACTCTCGTGAAAAATACAAGCTACACATTGCAAGCCCGAGCGTCAAGCGCCCAGTCGACAACCCACCACGAAGCAAGGTCTGAAAAACTAAAACCCCGGCTTAGGGTTTAGGTTTAGATAAGGTTGATAACTGAAAGGTTTGGGGTTTAGGGTTTGAAGGTTTTAACGTTTAGGAATGCAGGGCTTCTTGGCCCTCCCCCACAAGTAGCCTTCAAACCCGTGCAGGACGATGGAAAAGCAGCAACCTGAACCCTAGAGCTTAAATGAACTTCCGTGCTAGTTGAAGGGAGTCTTAACTCTACGGGCTTCGAGTACTCGGGGCTCCTGACCCAGCAAGTGGTTGTTGCTGTCGTGGTAAGAGCATGTTGGCAAATCCAACCCTCAACATGAGGACCCGAGTATAGTCATATGATGACTAAACCATTGTAATTTTGGGTGTTGGGGTTGCCAAGAGTTTAGGGTTTAGGGTTGTAGTTTACATTCTATCATGCCCTGATGAAAAAAAACAACCAAGCCCACACGCAAAAAAAAGGTTTAAGATTAACTAGTTTTCCATTTGCTCTTCTATTGATACTCCATGCTCCCCTCCATTCTACATCCCATATTTCCCTATACAAACTCCACACAACCCTTCCCTGAAGATAACCCGTACCTAACCCCCCTACGCCTCGGTCACCCGGCCCTCTGTGATGTCAGTGACGCCGGTCACTCCGTCGAAGGCAAAAGCCGTCACCCAGCCGGTGTCGTTCAACCACCTCCCAAAATTACACTAACCCTAAACCCTGAACCCGGGATTCTAGAAGTTAGCCCCTTAACCTTTGGGTTCCTATCTACCTATTATTTACACACAATGTAAACGACTGCCCACAACGATTTTAACATGTTGCCAGGCATGGGGGAATTCCAGGCCCATCGTCCAAGTTGGGTTGCTTTCTTAATCCCCTCCCCTGATAGTAACCCCCCCAACCCCCAACAGCAAATACTCCGATCCCTAAACCCGAAACCGCCTAAACCCATTGGGGGGTGAGAGGGGATTAATGGGTTTGGGGTTTTAGGAAGGCACACCTGTCCTTTAAGCAATCATCGTGCAATCATCGAACCCGCACTAAATGGGAGTTCCCAAAATTAGGGGTTCCCATTTGGGGTCTCCAATTATGAGGACTATCGTATTTGGGGGTCTACATTGGGGTCCCCCTATTTAGGGACACTCCCAAATGTCCAAGGTTCAGGTTAAAGGTTTCGAGGTTGGAGTCAAAATTCTTGGAATAAGTGTTGGCCGGAGAGTATTCTACCAGAACTATACAAGTAAGAAACACTATTTGGAGGCTCATGGAACTTAGTAACCACTTATAACTGGGATTATAACCTTAAGTAGGGTTATAAACCCAGTTATAAGTGATTACTAAGTCCCATGGGCCTCCAGGTAAATCCAGTGACCTTTTTTCCAGTGTCTTCTGCTGGGCGCTCTGGGGGTTCCTCCCAGGTTCCTCCTGGGGGTTCCCGGAAAATGCTGAAATTTGGGGTCCGGCGCGGCTGCGCAAGCAGGGGATTGGTTACATTGCATTATATTGGGTTATATTCGGGTTATATTGGGGTTACTTAGGGATAATGGAAAAGAACATGGAAACTAAAGGGGGTGGGAAGAATAAACTAACACGCCAATTTTTGGTTTGTTGGGCACGAGAGATGTGCCGTCGCGAGAAATGCCGCGCCCCCTCCCTCCACACACCCCTGGATGTGTCAGGGCGCCATGAATGTCTACATCTTACCTTCAGCCGCTGCGCAGCAAGACGCCCCAAACCCAAAACCCTAAATCCCAAACCCTAAATCCCAAACCCTACGTCCCAAAACCCCCAACCCCAAAATCCTAAAACCTATCCCCCCCCCCGCCCTGCGAAAAGCGATCTCTGGCCTGGAATACTGGCCATCCAGCGCCCCGAAATCCGCCAAACTCGCGCCACGGGGAAGCAACCCTAGCCTGGGACGTGCCAAAGGGTTTAGGGTTCAGGGTTGAGGGTTTATGGTTGAAGGATTTAGGGTTTAGGGTTTAGGGTTCAGGATTCGCCCTGCGACTAAGCAGGCCCATGACCCTATTTCTATCGGTCAGCAGAACCTGACCACGCCCTTGCCCGACGCAGGGTCAATTTCACGAGCGTTTCTTGAGCCATTACATTCTGCGCGAGCTTTTCTTCCGGTTGCCTCTGCGACATCACCTCCTCAATTGCAACCTCTTCTTTGCGATCTTGGCAAACGATGAGTTGCCATGTCAAACTCGCTGCCTGAGTATATACCGTGTCTAGCCGCAGCTTGAACATCGGTCTGCCAACTGGCGATCCCTTGCATCAACCGCCTCCTCCCCATTTAGGATCTAGGATTCAGGGTTTAGGGGTTTTAGGGTCTAGGAGGTCTTAGGGTTTAGGATTCAGGGTTTCCGACTTAGGGTTTAGGTTTGGGGTTAGGGGGTTTAGGGTTTAAAAATTAGGGTTTAGCGGCTTTTGGGTTTAGGATTTAGGGGGTTTAGGCTTTAGGGTTTAGGGTTTAGGATTTAGGCTTTAGGGTTAGGGAGCTTAGGGTTTAGGATTTAGGGTTCAGGGTTACGGATTTAGGAACTTTTGTTGGACCCCTTGCCGTCTGGCTAAAGGGTTTAGGGTATGGGATGCAGCATCTCGAGTCCAAGCATTATTTGTTAAGCAGCGTTATCCAACAACAGAAAAATACCCACCCGCCCATTGGGTCCCACATCACTAAGAAAATTACACCCTAAACTCTACATCTTGAACCCTAAACCCTAAACGCTACACCCCTGTTTGGTTAGGGTTCAAGGTTCAATGTTGCGCGGTTAAGTAGGCTTGGGCTTGAGGGTCTTGGGTTTAGGGAATTGGGGGATTTAAGCTTCAAGGCCTTTCGGTGTAGGGGTTTCAGGGTTTAGGGTGCCTTTGGGTTTTAGGGTTTAGGGTTTAGGGTCTTCAGCAGTAATTACAGGTGTCGAGCTTGCGTGTTCAACTGAATGGTTTTGATGTGAGGTTACTACCCTAAACGCCCTCCATCCTATGCCATGGATTTTGCTTGGAGGTTCAGCCGGTGAGGCATGTGCTGTGTCCGGCTACTCCTCACATAACTGGGTAGTACCCTTAAGGCCCAAAGCTATTCATGACTAAGTTCCCTTTTACCATACTAGGGCCTGGGGGAGATAGCTGATTATCATAAGAGCTGTAATCTAAACTCCTAGCATCCCCCTTACTAACCCCTGTAGTAGTCTCCTACCTAACCCATTTAATTTCAGGAGTTTAGACTATAGCTCATAAAGTACCAGTGGATAACTCAAAAGTCGCCGGGGCGGCATACTAGAAGCAGCGCCAGGTTTTGTGCTCCAGCTGCGTGCGGTGTGAGGTGAAAAGCTGCGCTGGCTTAGGGTTTAAGGTCCGGTCTAGGGTTTAGGGTTTAGGTTTTGGGTCTAGGGTATAGGTTTTGGGCCTAGGGTTTAGGTTTTGGGTCTAGGGGTCTAGGGTTCAGGGTTTAGGGTTCAGGGCAAGTAGCAACATACGTGTTGAGCTTCAGGCGGCCAGTGGGCTCTTGTATGAGAGAGTTTAGGGTTTAGGGTTTAGGGTTCAGGGTTTAGGGTTTAGGATTTTCAAGACTTGGCTTCGCCTGTTGCCTATCGCCTAAGTAGTATAGTCCCCCTCAAGTAGATGGAATATGGCTTTGGGTATATTATATGAAGATCCCCATATACCCCATATTCTATCTACTTAAGGGGGACTATAACTAGTTATGCTCATGCAGCTACCGTTATTTGGCCCAGGGAACCTACAAGTGGGGCCCAACTACAGGTGCCATGCGGGTTATTAAAGCACGCCCCTTCCAGTATGTGGGTCCCTCCAGCAGGTGCCTGCACATGACGACTGCCCGCAGATCCAAATTGGGCACGCTTCATGTAGAAGATGGTCAAACGCAGGGAACCAGTATAAGCAAAAAATATGATCAAAACTAGCAGTCGTAGAGTAGTAGAGCTGCTTTGTAGATCAATAGAGCCAGCATTCGAAACCCTTGTCCGGAAAATGTGGCATAGGGCACCTCGACATTTGTAACCTTCTTGGTACTGAAGGGAGAGTGGGGACGTGGATCCCTATAATAATACCTATGTCCACCACGATGCGCACGTCCGCCAGCTGAGATGTTAAATCCGCCACGCGAGCTTGAAGAACCTCTATCTCGCGAGAAGCCCATGCAGCACCTTCCACTGAGGTCTGTGGCCGTGACTCGACGCGGTGCAGAATGGCTCCTTGCATGGTCACTGTCTGGTACATCGATGCTTGCTGCCTCTCCAACGACTGCAACCGTGCCATCAAGATCACTCAGTCTGCGCGGCTGATATGCACTGAATCCTCTGAAGAGGCCACAGATGCATCAGAGGCACCGCACTTAAATACCCCCAATATCCCCCCATATGACCCCTACATATCCCCTATAGCCCCTTTAAAGGGACCCCAGCTTCGGGAAGCCCTTAAACCCTAAACCCAATCCTGGGGCTGCGACAGCTGTCTCAAGAGACCTTTGTCGAGGATTGCTGACCTGAGGTAGAGTCACGGGTTGAAGGTTTTTGAGGGGCGGAGGGTGTAGGATGAACTCTAAACCCTAAACCCTATGTAGTATTTTGAACTGAAAACTGAGGCAACTAGAAGTCGCAGGCCGATGTTTAGACGCTACGTGGTTTTGTAGTGGTTTCATTTTCCCTAAACCCTAAACCCTAAATTTGTATGCGCGTTTCAGGCTTTTGCTTCCTAACACTGCTTCAGAGCTTTTCGGTCAAGGGATAAGGCATGCGAGATCAGGGTGTATCTCTAAGGGATTTGGAACCCCAGTAGAAATTATAATTTCAGCTAAATACTAGGAATGTTGATAACAGAAATTAACAAGTATTTTCAGGAACCTTGTAGGTACCTATATCCCCAGAGTATGCAGGATAATTGCCTTATTGGCCTTTTCTTTGGGGGGCGGGCTGGGCCATTCTGCCACATACTTTTGGGGTCCAGGTAGACCCTAAGCCCTAAACCCTGAAACCTAAACCATAAACCCTCATAGCCCCTAAATCCCCTGTTATAGGATCGCCGTTTCAGAGTTTTCGGGAAGCCAGACACCCCAAGACAAGCAGCATGAGCTGCAAAACCACAGCAAGCAGCGCTAACAACACTGGCGCCACAGCTTGCCCCGGTTTAGGGTTTTGGGTTCCCGGGTTCTAGGGCTCTAGGGTTTGGAGTTTAGGGTAATTAGGTTAAGGATAGTTCCCAAATAATGGAACGTCAGAGGGAAAGGAACATGGAACATGAATGATGAAACGGAAGCTATTATATGTAGAGGCGTTATCTAGGGATGTGCAGGAATGTAGCCCAAACAATGGCGAGCGAAATGAAAAGAGGATGGACAGTGAAATGGAAACTGGGATTATAAGCTTCGTTGCCTAGAACCGTCCCCAAACTTATTCCCTAGGATCCTTCGCCAACAGTTTCTTCCACGCCTAATAAGGCCTTGACCCTAAATCTCAGGGTTTGGGGTTTAGGGTTTAGGGCCAAGTTTAGGGATCCCCTAAATCTCAAAGCCTAAGCCCTTTACCCTAAATCCTAAACCATAAGCCCTAAACCCTTAAGCCCTACGCCCTGAACCTGTTTTCCTTTCCCAGGCTTAGTTGGAGGCCTGGGTGTAGGGTTTAGGGTTCCTAATACATCCGTAGTTGTACCCCAACTAACCGTTAATTTCATAGATTTGTAGTTGACCTCCAAGTACCCCCGCCGAACCTTAAATCCCCAAACCCTACGAACCTTAACCATAAGCCCTCAACCTTTCGCCTAAGCCCAAAACAACCGGAGCTGCGAGAAACGACAGTTTTCACAAATACTGGCAGTCCAATATGGACACCAATATACTATGACCCTGTTTATGGGGACTCCCAAAATAGTGCCCCCAACCCTAAACCCTACACCCTAAACCGAATCTACGGAAACCCCCCAAATCTCAGTGGCCGACTCGGGGAATAGAGTGCGGTAGATCACTGTGCTGTTCATGAACATCCCATGCCTTGCCACTGACAAAGCTATATCTAGACCCCCAAAAGTCTGCAAAATAATGGCCTTTTGGGCTGTTTTAAGGGTTTACGGCTATTATCTTACCTATTTTGGGGGTCCAGGTTAATCTAAAGTGTTTGACCATGTAGCCTCGTGTGTTGGATATAAGGTTTGGGGTGGGGGATGTAATTTCCCGTGTAGCGTGATGCTCATCTGTTAGGGTGGGGGGTAGCACGGGATCCTGTGATGCTGGCCCCAAAGCTACAGCGATTTCGGGTTCTAGGGCTTAGAGCGTAGACCGCAATTTATGCTTTAGGGTGACCGCTTTGCTGTTTGGCTTGGAGATTAGGATCTATTGGCTCAATCCCCCACCCAGGAATGGGTACCGCAAGGGACTTTTGTGGGTATACGGAGGCCCTATTACCTCTTTATTCAGGGCCCATTAGGAGGGATTGACCTAAAGCATCTAGGTAATGAAGGAAGGGGAAATTGTGGGGTTCTAGGCAGTCTCAGGCACATCTCTGAAGCCTAAACCCTCAACCCTGAGCGTTCAGGGTTAGCCTAAACCCACTACTCTCCACCTCAGACGAACATGAAACCTCACACAGCTCCTCTTTTGGAAGGACATTAACCTTTACTGGTTTAGCGGAATATCATCCCTAGACACTAAATCCTACACATCCATACATACATCTCCCTGGATACTGCCTATAGAGCCCCTTTGAAGCACTTCCATGTCAGCTTGGGGAGGATGGCTTTTTGGTAACACTGAACCCGAATCCCGAAGCCGAAAAACCAAAGTTCCGAAACCCCAATCCTGTGGCCTTAAGAATGAAGCATGCGCCCTTAATCTGGGTTGCTGTTGAGGAACTTAATTTAAGTTACTGCTGTAATAAGCCGCAGTCGCAACAGAGTACCGTTCTACATGGGGGAGATTGCCTGTTCTCGGGATCAGGGTGACTTCACTGCACTATAGGGAGGCCAGGAGCTAAGCCTTAAACACAACTTCTTAGATCCCCTAAACTCCCAACCTCGACGTTCCAAAGGGTTTAAGGTGTAGGGTTTACGGCCCCTAGCCACATTTCATCCAGCAGTTTGCTTCGAATTTGTTTCTCCATTGTTAGTCATTGTTCCGCATTCCAAGCCTTAAGCCGTAAATCCCATTTAGTGCATATCCAACCCCTATATCCCCCTTTACAAGAAACCATAATCTGTAGAATCCTGTTGTATGTCTATGTAATCGCTTTACCCCCTTCAGAGTGACCCCAAACATTAGAAGCCTTAAACTGAGGCATCAACTCCTGATGGCCCCAGAAATGATCCGAGCCTCAGCATGCAAACAAGTCAAAAGCATAAAGTGGGAGCTTCTCAAGATTGTATAGGGTTTAGGGTTATAATCCCCCTGAGGTAGATGGACTATGGGGTATATGGGGTGATATTATAAATACTTGAAGCCATAACTTAAGGGGGACTTTAGACCCCCTAAGCCCTAAACCGACGTCCTGGCCCTAAAGCCTATGTTCTATCTACTTAAGGGGGACTATAAGGATTTGAGGGTTAGAGTTGCTTGAAAGTGCTGAAAGCTTTTTGAAACCATACTTCTGGTCCTGGCGCTCCAGGGGCTGCGCCTGCCAATCTCGTATGCGTCCTTTAGGGTTTAGGGTTTAGGGTTTAGATGTTCAGGGTTTAGGGTTTAGATGTTTAGGGTTTTGGGTTTAAGGTTTAGGGCTATCTTAAAGAGATGCTTCTTTGGTGCTCTAACCTTTGTGCTTGGTCAGGGAGAAAGAGAGCAAACTCTGGCGAAACATCTGCTGGGCTCTCCGAACCCCTTTAAATCACACGTTTCGCATGTTTGCTGCTATCTGCTTCTTGCAATATTTAACAGCAAAGCATTCCAACGAAATGTATGTACTCAATTCTTGAAGCAGCAACCTAGGACTGAAAAAGTCCCATTTTACTTAATCTACCTTATGGTTAACAAGGAACTTAGGATCAATTTAAAATGAAAATGGGCTTACTCAACAGCCCTCAGACCCATTTTTCATTCAAAAAACGTTTAGTCGCAAGACCATCAGGACCCTATATCATATACCCTAAACCCCTAAACCCTAAACCCTACATCCAAAAAAAAATAAAATTGTATCTGCAACCCTGAAGTTGAAGGTCTCGTGGATCTACAGCAAACTTCAATCCGGAGCCCCGGGACACCGCCTCAACCTGAACCCTAAGTTCTAAACTCTGCTATCTAAACTCTACACCCTCCTATAACCCTAAACATTAAGCCCTAAAATCTGAACCCTGAACCTACATAATAGTTTCCATTTTTTCCATTATGCTTATATTGCCTAAATCCGCTATATACCCTCAACCCTAACTTCTACACCCTAAACCCTAAATCCTAAACCGTGCGGCCGCAGGACGCTGCAGCGCTTCCGGAAGGCCGCTAAGGAGTTCGGCGAAGAGCGCCTCTGGGGCAGCGAGGGTTTTGGGATTAGGGCTTAGGGCCTTCAAGGGTACATATGGGACGTACACTAGGAATGAAGGGCCCTGACCCTAAACCCTACAAGGGTCTACAATAGAGCCCAGGGCTTCACCTTCAGAAGTGGGGGAGGGGAGAACGGAGGTCGGGCGCAGTAAGATCCCAAAACAAAAGCCCTGCAACACTTCCTCGTCTTCGCGTTGAGGACGTTTCTGCGCTGCAGTTAAGGAACTCAAATTTGATTACCGTTATCATGCAACCCAATTATGAATTACATATCCATGTCATGGTAATTCTTCGGTTCCTTAACGGCAACCCACGTGCAGGAAGTCAGGGGAGAACCGCTACAAAATCTTTTGCCTAGCCCTAAACCCCAAACCCTCAAACCCCAAGCCTTAAATCCCACCTACCCTCAGCCTTGAACCTTGAACCCTAGAAAGGCAAAAACGTCTACAGTGGGGGCCAATAGTCGCTTCCCCTAATTTCAGACCCTCCCTCCTTCCCCGTAATAGTAAATAATCCGGGGCCGGAAAGTTACTTAACATGAAGGTGGATATTTATTGAAAACATCAAATGGGGTCGCCTTTAAAAGCCCTCTAAAGCAGCTGTTTAAAAGCCCTTTGAGATTCCTTTCAATTGAAACCTAATGAGAAACGAGTGGAGGTCCACTTCAGAATTAATTGAAACCGAATTAGTTAGCATCAAACTATACCAATTTAAACCGAATCAAATCCAATTCAACCAATTGAAATCGAACTAAAATCCATTAAACCGATTGAGCTCAAATTCAAGCCCATTTTAACCGATTGGATTCGAATTGAAACCTATGAAAATTAAAAGCTACTCGAAGTTGAATTTGAAATCTATTCAGAGTCGAATTTAAGTCCATCTTGGATTCTAAGCAAAATTCCATCTAAAATCAGTTGTAATCAAATTTGAGTTCAATTAAAACATTATTTGTATACTTGTCCCAGCTTGCCCCTCAGCAAAACAAGATTACTCGAGGGGGAAGCATACATGGTGCTCGGTACCTCAAGGGCAAGCCTTGCCGGTCGTAGCAACATGTTTTCCTCCAATGCGTGGCTGTGCAATCATGCTGTCTAGGGCCCATTGCTTTTTCCGACCCTCATCCGCTTCTGCTGGCATGGAGATATCCCAGAAAGTTGCCGCATGCTTCCCGCCGACTCTGCTACTTACGAAGAGGATGTTGGCTAGGCTCTTGCGGCATCAGTACGTCGGCACTGAACACGTGGGCAAGTTGTATCCCGTCTGCTGTTTGGCATTGCTCCTGTCCCAAGACATGACCGACCGCTGGTGGCAGCGACTTGATGTGCCTGGCCTGCTCCTTGAGCTGCTCAAACTCCCCTTCCAAAAGCCCCGAACGAGTTTAAGGGGAATCAAAATCCAATCAAAACTCATGGAAATCGAATTAAAACCAATTAAAATCGATTTGAAGTCGAATGAAAACCAACTGAGATCTAATTGAATGACGTTGAAGTTTAATTACAATCAAACTAAATACGGCTAAAATTGGTAATGAAACCATTGAAATATGCATTCATGATTTATATGACTTCCTTTATAAAAGCTATATGAAAAAGGGATCGAAACCTAGGATATCAAGGGTGTCCCTAATTTGTCTGTATTTCTTGGTATCCCCCCAAGGACCTCAAAGCCCACCCTAATTCATTATTATGTGGCAACGCTTAGACGTAGCCTTCCCCTGTTAATTATAATCTTCAGGATTTTTGGGCCGTTGAATGTATTATGCAATATAAAGGGGGTGGGGGCGTAATGTTAGGGGGAGGGGGTTACTTCGAACCTTGGACCAGTTGAAGCCTAGGTAGGGTCTACTCATTCTTCATTCTCCTGGGCAGGCCAGTACGGTGGGTGTAGTATAGGACGCCGAAGTTTTGGGGTTTTGGGTTTAAAGCTCAGGAACCCTAACCCTAAACATCAAACGCCTTAAGCCCTCCACCACAAAAGTGCAACTGTTTCAAGAACTCCGGTATGCGAAGTGCATCTGAAAGCCCTGATGCTGAAACTCAATATCGGTTACCAGGTTAGGCGCAGGGTTTAGGCTTTAGGGTTTCTCACTTTAGGTTTTAGGGTTTAAGTTTCAAGGTTGAGGTTTTAGGATTTAGGGATCCATTGGCAGTCGAGGCCCTCGTAAAAAGTCATACCGCCAAGAAGGATTAATTTCCAAGCTCAAAACCTTGAGCTGCGATTCATTCCCAAGCTTAGAAAACTGTAGGTCTTGGAGGCCTCCCACGGCCACTTTAGCCCGGCTGTCAAGGGGGGGCGATCTCCCGCGCAGACTTCGACCTCCCTGGATACTTTGTGTTGGCGCATACCGACTCCGCAGCAATTCAAAAGAGGACGAAACAGCAACACATCAGCAATCATGCGCAAAGGCATCCGGTCGGAGTGCTCCGCGCCGTGGGGCCTCCGCGCCGTAGGGCTCCGAGGTCCGTGAGCTGGCGATGCCGTTATGTTCGTCATGCATGACGCACATGAAGCGTGCCCATACGTCCCTGCAATGTCGGTGCCCTGACATGTCAGACAGACTCTGCTGCCACGCCTGGTAATCACGCGGGGATGCGTTCTTGACCGTCAAGGGGTTGGCGAGCAACCCTAAACCCTGAACCCTAGCTGAAGACATTGCTTGCGCAGTGTTGTCTCCCCCGCCTTTGTGCTGAGCTATGATGGGTAAGCCTGAAGCCTCGAATCTTAAAAGCTTTAAAGGGTTGAGGGTTTAGGATTTAGGGCTGAGAGTTTAAGGTTGAAGCTTCTTGAATGCCCAAAAAACCAGGGGCCTAAAGTAGGGGTATCAAGGGGTATATCTACACATTTACATGTAGTGGAGAATCAAGCGGAAAAGGCAAGATACCTAACCAATATGGTAGCTTCCTCAAATAGGGGACCCCAATATAGACCCCAATATACTCTAATTCTAATTATAAATGGTACCCCTCAAGTTTGGGAAACCACCATATACCAATATCATGGCTAGGACTGTTTGAGGTACCCAATACCATAACCGTATGAGGCATCTAGGATCATAGTATTGGTGCTGTGAGGGCTTGAATATCAAAAAAATCATACGCAGCTACAATGTGCTGAATTGCTGAAAGGGATGCTCTGTGTAACTTTTCACCTTGCAACCGTGCAGCCAGAATCCCCCTAAAAAACACAATGGGTTGAGGGCTCTAGGGTCAAGGGTTGAGGGATGTAACATGTGCGTCCTTATCCCCTCATCCCCTATTGTAGTCCTATATGTAATTGCCCGTATGCTGCCCGTATGCTGCCCTTCTACAAGGCAGATATATGGCGTGGTTGTCAAGTTCATGGTGCTAACCTGAACACGGTTGCTGAAACCTTCCTCAAAGCAAAAACCCTAAGCCCTAACCCACGAGAGTCCAGCTCCAAACTCTCCACCTATAGGTTGCCATCACTAGAGGGTCTCAATGTAAACTCCAATATAGGGTTCAGGGTATACTCTAATCCTCTTTTCAGGGTCGCAAGGACGACGGCTGAGTTTTGGAAATTCTGAGCCCTAAACCCTAAACCCTAAGCCCTAAACCCTGAACCCTAAACTGCAAGTCTGAGGGGTCGGTGAGCCACACCTCCGCCTGCTGAAGAACTTTCAACAACGCCTGCCCGAGCAATCTTTGTTGGGAAGTTTCCATAAATTTAGGGTGTACCTCGACCCTCCAATGTAGTACCGTTTTGGCAGCCCTAACAAGAGCCCAAACCAAAATTCCATACCAAACCCCAAAAGGAACTACATGGGAGCGTCTAGGTAGGGTTTGTGGCGACAACCCTTACGTATCCCAGTATATTATCCTTAACATGGAACCTTAAAGAGGCCTGTATGGGCGATCATTTTTCAAAAAAAGGTGCCGAATCGGGATTGCATGTTAGTTTGGGGGAGGGTATAGTCCCTACCCCAACCCGTGCCTCTTTCTGGTACACCCCCAAGGGGATCCCTGATTTTCGGAAAGTCTGGGCTTCTCAAAGGTTGGGTTCCCTGTGGAAGCTCGCAAAGGCGGCACGGACCGTGTTTCGTGCATATAGAGTTTGGGGTTGATAGCGTTTGGGATTACTAGACTTAAGGGTGTATAGGGTTTAGGGCTCATAGGGTTTAGGTTTTATTGGGTCTAGGGTTTAAGGTGTACAGGATTTAGGCGTGCGGACTTTAGGGTTTAAAGGGTTTAGGGCAAGAGTTTGTGGGGTTTGGGACCCAGTGATCCCCTCTGAACGTCAGGAGGCACTTTGTCATCATCATGATTCCTCGGGAGAATGGCATGCCCCATGCTTCAGAGGACTTGTGGGTCCCTTTTTGGGCCTCAATCCCGGAGTTCACAGCCTTGCACAGATACCGCTTTCGGCCATCCAACGGGATTTGGTGTTGGCTTAACGCTTCTACGCCCAAACCTCAAGGCCTTGACCTCAAAGCCCAAACCCTGAAAGCCCTGTCTGCACCCTAGATCCAGAGTCCTAAGCCCTGACCCTGAATCGTCTGTTGGGAGGTATGGGGTTCAGTACCTATGGACCCAGGCCCAAGGCATCGGCACTATCTCCTGGCCTTGAGAAAATACTCCAGTATGCTGAGGATGATAATGGGTTAGAGTTGCCAAAATGGAAGATCAAATGGGAGATGAAATGGAACTTGGAGTTATATAGGGCGAAGACAGGGATTTCATGAACGTATGTCAAGCTATCAGAATGAAGACGTACGACTACTGCTATATATCTTCATGTTATGGTAACTTAATCTACGTTCCTCAACAGCAAACCCGTATAAGTTTGAGGGTTCAAGCTTTAAGGGTTAGGGCTTAGGGCTGAGAATTCAGGGTTGAAGGTCTACTCGGAAAGTGTCGGGGGGCTTTGAAAGGAGGCTAATGATGGGAATAACTGCTTTAAAACATGGCTTATAGGCGTGTGGGCATGGACCCTATAGACTAGACCCTAAACCCTAAACCCTAAGCCTCAAAGTCTAAACCCTAAACCTTTTTGACTATGCACAGACTTGTGCAAGAAAGCAAGCCATACACGGTTTGTTGTGCTTTTTGATGCAAGGAGACATCGCAACCCCGAAATCCATCAACCAGTAATTCAAGGACCTCAAGCATTCGAATAAGATTCGAGCGCCGGCCACCGGAAACGGTAAATCGCACGACGCTCTTGACCTTCTTGACGCTCTTGACCTTCCTGACCTTCTTGGTCTCCATGCGGCCACGACGACCACGATGGCCAAGACGGCCAAGGCGTTCAAGGCGGTCAAGACGGTCAAGAGGCCACATGATTTATCGCGCCCCCTGAGCCCGCACTTTCTATCATTCTGAGGTACAGTATGACACAAGGATTTGCTGGCGAGAATCTTGCTACTTAAAGCTTCTACTCAAGTTCCCCGCCAGAAGCACCTGTTAAGCAACGCGTGAATTCTATCACCTCTCAACCCAGACTTGCGCAGGATTGGGAGCTGACAAAAAGTGCAGGGGTACAGCCAGCTGAGCTCTAATCTCTTGCCACGCTTGCTCACGATGGCCCCTAAACCGTACACCTTGAACCCTAAACCTTCGATCCTGAATTTCAGCAGGAAGTTTAAGTTATGTGCTTGGCGCGAGTTTGAGGGGAAATGGTACATCAGACTTGATGAGAAGTCACATTTTTACAGTTCTGATGATCCCCTCGCCCTAGTATGAAAACACCCACGCCCCTGTTGTATCCAATATTCTCAATAAAGATTCTAGTGTACTGCAATGGGAATACTTAACCCTGGGTGGGGGTGGGGGTTTTTCATGTCAAGCGGAGGGGATTACTTTGTGGAGCATAAGGCCTGCTTCCCGCAGGCAGTGTAGATTTTAAGGTTCAGGGTTTAGGATTAAGGGTCTAGGATTAGGGGTTTAGGGTTTAAGGTTCAGGGTTTAGGATTTAGGGTTGAGGAGCTGTTGGCAGACACGGCTAGTAAAATCTACTTGACTTGCTTCGATCTTGGGCTTTGTCATAAGAGGCTCTCGGGGAACCCAACTTTTAAAGTCAGGCTGGACCTCTGAGTTTTTAACGAGAGAAAGACTAGGCATTCTGAACATCATATGCCAGTACTGGGATGCTGGTTTTTGTCTTGCGGGTGAACCCTGAACCCTAAGCCCTAAGCCCTGCCAACATCCTCTTGTTAGAATAGGGGGCTATCTACTCTGGAGCTCTGGTGGTAATTCAGCTGGTGCCTAGCGTTTCAACCCTAAACCCTAAACCCTAAGCCCCTAAACCCTAGACCCCTATACTACCCTAAACCTCTAAACCCTAAACCCTTTCAGGGAACTTCCAGGGGTGGGGCCCTCTCCGAAGCCCTAAATCCTAAACTCGCCCGGAAGAGCCTCCTGAACTGCCTACCTCTCGCACACAGGAGCCCTAACCTTTCCCCAAATTGACATGGAACCCCTTTAAGGGATTTTAGGGTTTGGGGGTTTAGGGTTAAGGGTGTTGGGTTAAGGTTTCTGGGGTTTAGGGTTTTAATTAAAGTTCAAAGTTTAGGACCACATAGGGAGTATACAAGGGGTGTATAGAGACGAATAGGAATGTCTAGGAGTTAGGATTTAGAGGTTATGTGCCCCCAGACTAACACCGAACCCCATGTAATCCTTTTGACAAGGACGGAAGTCTTATTAGGGCCCTTTTGGGGTTCCATGTTGCTTTGGAGAGGCAACACAGAACAATGACAAATTGAAGACCCATCAGAGGTAATCCAAGCCCCGATCCCGCGCTCCTAGAAACCCTACGCCGAGTTCCCTAAAGCCCGCACCGCTGTGCCTGCAAATGTTTTGCTGGATTGTTAGTGTTCGAGTACTGCCCGATATCGAACATCCACCAAAGGGTAGACACCTGCAAGAAAAGGAATCTTTAGGCTTCAGGGTCTAGGTGACAGGGATCAGGTGTAGGATGCTGTAGGGTTTCAGGCTTTAGGGTTTAACTGGGGTACGCGGGATACCAAGGACCATGCATGATCCTCAGTTCCTCATGATTTTATACCTTTGGCATTATGGTATTCTACTATGCCAAGGTCAGGCAGGGTTTTTGTATCGACAGTAGTGACCACGAGAGATCCGGGAAATTACATAGAATCCTGCTACAATCACGTTATGACGCTAGTTGTGGGAGTTTGGCAGGTCTTCTCAGTGTGTGATATGTGATAAGTGACTAGTGCCTAAAAGCGTAGGATCTGCACCGCAAGGGTTTATGGTTTAGGAGCGTATTATTGTGGAGGTTCGGGCTTCAGGTGCGGTACTCCACATCTTTGTTGGGTGGTTGCAGAGAGTGCCAGGACAAAGTACATCAGATGTGATCTTGCTGTCCTTCTTACTTGGACAATGCAGTACGATGAGCTGGAGAGGCGTTGATGGAAATACAGAAGGTGACAAAAGTCTTAGGGTTCAGGGTGTAGACCCTAAACCCTAAGTTCAAGTGCAAACCTAAGAAGTTGGCTGGGGGCTTCAAACCTTACACTACTCGCCTGACCTTCCACGTGACCCACTTGAAGGACTCCTTATTAGAGGGTCTGTCCTGTTTAGGGTTTAGGGTTTAGGGTCTGAGGTCCCTTAGGTATCTACCCAAACTAAGATTTTGAAAAACAAAAAGACGCCTTTTTTTTTTTTACCAGTGCACAGGGAAGAGTCGTGCGGGAGTGGATCTGCTTAATGAGCTAAACGGGCTTCAGAACCCAACTAAAACATGTAATTTTGGGTTGCTATTCAAATTATAGTAACCAAAAATCAAAAATCATGTTGGAGGCCCCTATAGTAAGCCCAATGATCTCTTTGTGTCCTCCCCCCCCACCCTAGGCACCAGTAAGTGCAGTCGTACGTCTTTTCAAGCCATCGGACACGAGGTTCTCTTCGCTTCTGCATATGCAAGTCACATTCTCGGTTGACCGGGAGACAGCCCCTGGGTCACTGCATCGTCAACCCTTCGTCTTGGTAGAAAATCTTGGGAGTTTTTTGAAATGTCCACAGGTAGGACATGGAATATTCCTGGAGCTAAAAAGTAAGCGATACCAAAACCCTAAACCCTGAATCCCACATCCCAAGCCCTAAACCCTGAATGCTACCGTTCCGCATGAAGGAACGCACAGGGACAAATTTCTGTGCGCAGCCACGAAATTCAAGCCGCCTTGCTTGGGTAACGGTTTAGGGTTTTAAGATCTAGGGTGTAGGCCTCCATAACCAGAGGGAAAATGAATAGGGTTTAGGGTTTAGGGGGAAAAGGAATAGACCACTTAGTTGCTCTTACATGAGGAAACCACACCCCCCAGGAGTATCAGGGAGCCCTAAACCCTTATCCGAAGCATAACGGCCAAAGTTGCAAATTTGCTCCAAAAAGGCAGCTAGGTTCAGTGAAGTCATAAGGGTACTCTTCACAACTTTGCATACCCCTGTTGCAACAAGGACTTCCAGGCGGGACCCCCACGGAAGAGTAGTAGGAGGAGGAGGCGCGCAGCAGTACGTACCGTAATGATGCAGTAGTAGTAGTAGTAGTAGTAGTAGGTAAAAGTATTAGTAGTGGTAGCAGGCGTAGGAGGAGCAGTACTACGTGACGTGTAGGAGCAGGCACGCGGAGGTCGTAGCTAGAGTTGTACCTAGATGCTGCTGAACGTAACAATGCATGTTCCAAAAGCTACTGGAATGTAGGATGTGTCGGGAATATGGCGCTGGCTTCCAACCGGTAAGAATGCTTATGTTTTTGTTGTCTGGTCTTTTTTCGTCGTTTGGCCGTTTTTCGGGTGGTTTCTTTTGCTGTTTGGGCGGGGGCGTATTTTTGTTTTGCTGTTTGGGCGGGGGGCCCGCCCCTGCCATTCCCCTGCCTCAACGGCAAAAAACAAACAAACACGACCCCGCCCCTTTCCCCCATGTCTCCGCTGCACAGTTTGCGATTTTCAGGAAAAATGCGCGGGCGCTTCACGTAAGCCCCGCCGAGGCCCAAACAGTTTGAAAAAAGACAACGCCTCCGGTGGGGGGGGAGGGCGTTTTTGTTTTTGCTGTTTGGGCGGGGAGGCGTGTTCATTTTTTTTCCTGTTTGGGCGGGCCGGGCCGGGGACAGGACGTGTTTTTTTTCTTGCTGTTTGGGCGGG
>CAJNIZ010047836.1:23655-34795 GCA_905231905.1 Symbiodinium pilosum | reverse complement strand
GCCCCACAGCCACCTCTTCTGTAAACATATTATGTGGCATTTCTCATGTAGTTTCAAAGTGTGGGCATTCATTTCACTGGCACGTGGATGTTTTGCATGCCACTTGCCTTTACAAACTTCATAGCCAGTGTAGCACGAGAAGCCTGAGAATTTGTTGGTTCAAGGAACAATATGTTTTATATATATATATGTATACATCTCAAAGAACCATTAAAAAAGGGATTTGGTGACGTCATGTTCTGTGAAAAGTTGGGAAGTTGTTTTCGGGCCCAGGTTCCTCACCTCGCCTCCGAAACATCCCCGGGACCTGCCCTTCATCCATCCAGGAGGCCCAAAAGCATGAGAGGCTCCGGAAAGCCATGGCAGAGGGGGGAAGGGCCAACAACAACAAGTTATTTGTATCTCTGGCTTTTTTCTCAGACCGTATCTCTCCTTCTCCTCCTCTTGCCCTGGGAGTTTCCTGTGAGCCTCCCTGAAGCCTCCCCAGAGCCTTTCTTTCCTATTCTTCCTGGATTCTAGCGCATGCTTGGTCAAGTATTACGAATTCGAAGAAGACTAACCTTCTGGAACCTTCCATAGGATATTTGAAAAGGTAAACCTCATATTTGCGTAAGAATTGCATAAAATTCTGAAATTCTTGAAGTCTGTGCCATTTCAAGAACCCACAAACGCGGGCCCTCAGGGCATAATTTTGTGTCTATATATAAATATATGTGTACACATGTATGCATACACGCGCACATTTACACATAGCAGTTTATGTACATATATGATACCTTGCTTAACCATCCCTGTACTGTAATTACGAAACATCCGCTTGCAGGTTGCATGTAGGGCTTTCAGGCGTGCTTCCTGCAGGTTTACGCTTACAACGTCTCAGCCTACCCTTAGAGCTGCAGAGCTTGCACTGGATCCCCCAGCCATGTAGCAGAGCTCGTAATTAAGGCATTTGGGACCTGAACCAAAACATACAAACTTGAAGGGTACGATCTTAGAGTTACCGCCGCCGTGCCATCACCATATACTTCCACCCTTGCAGCTGCTGGCTACTGCCTCTACGACTACCACGGCTACTACAAGAAAGCTTACAGGAGACATGGTTGTTGGCTTCATGGTGAGGCTTCGCATCATCCTTACCCGGCTTACCATATTCAGAATGCCAAGCGCATGTAACCACGCACGGTCTGCACGGCGAAGATTTGTCTGCTCCCGCTGCTGCAGGCAGATTCGGGATTACCCTTCACAAGCCAGCCAGACTTATCGCTGGCCAGAGATGAAGAAAATGAGACAGCGCTCCCTAACAAGCCTACACCATGCCTGCAACATGCAGCAAACAGGGCTTAGACCAAGCATCCCAGCATCGACGAAGAAAGTGGCCGGTGATAAAGAAAAACGATAGGGAAGATCTGTCAATGAAAGTGGGGAGTGATGCCTCAACCCACTGTCCAGGATCTATGCGGATTAAAGACTTAGCGCCCCACTTTAGGCAAGGAACAAGCAAACAGCTTGTGACGTAAACTGCAGTATTCTCCCTGCCAAACTTCAACCGCGGACATCCTAGGGGCATCTCCAATGACTGACGCGAAAACCAGTCAGACTTGAAGTGAAAAAGAAGGCTCCAAGCCGGTCATCCAGGGGCCACCTTCAAGAGGAGAGTCACGGATCACCATGGGCCACCCGCATGCACCCGCCTCCACTAGTAATCTGCAATATTCCATGCTAAGGCCTTGATGTGCGGACGCCCATACAAGCAGCAGGCTATAGTAGCCCCCTTGAGAAGGAAAGAGGAAAGTACTCGTCTGTGGACTGGCGCTTCAAAGCTTCCCAGCAACCACTGACCAGAGACTGCCGGGTGCTGTTCGCAATGTTCATTTGGCCGTTGCCCTAAGACTCCAAGTACTAAATGATAAATAAATGGGCACAAACTACACCCTGTTTAGGTACTAAACCTTAAACCCTAAACCTCAGAAACTGATAAACGAATGGGCACAAGCTACACCCTGTTTAGGTACTTGGATAGTTAGGGGTGGGCCTGGTCAAAACTTCCAAGGCAGGCGCTCTGTGCTGGACCCCTCGATGTGGTTCCTTCTTTGAATACCTCACTTCATGGTAAAGAAATGTTGAGGGTTTAGGATCTAGGGTTTATGAAGGCAATGCAGCCAGCTACACCAAAAAGAGTTGCACTCGGGGGTCTAGCGATGCTAGAAGCAGCAAGCAAGATTGCCTTGCTCGATTCTTCTTATCGGCATTGGCTGTTCTTGCATTGGGCTTCACAGCAGGGAAAATGGCCTCAACCTCGATCTGCTTTACGCGCAGAAATCAGGATCAAAAATGTGCAGCGGCAACGAAGTGGCTAGTCAAACGGCACATGTCCAAGAAGAACAGCCATCAACTGTAATTTGCGATAAGCCTTCGGGTGCTTTGGTGATAGCACAGTTCTAGCTCAAGCCTTTTCTCAAAGCGGGCAGGAAAACTCTTGACCGACGGAACAAGCAAAGCCGCACCAGTTCGCAATGACTGAGACTCACGGGGTGCTGCATGACTTTATCCCTTAAGCCCCTTTGGCTTAGGTCTTAGGCTTTGCCCAGATTATTATCTTCCAAGTGGGCGCACCTTGAGCCAGAATCCCAAAACTCCTTGGACCTAGACCCCACGCCTGTATAATGCCCAAAACCCTCCACACGCCAAAACCCTGGACAGGCCCAACATAATTCGCGCGGCCTGCCTCCCAGAACGGTCCCACAGGCACGCAGCCCCCCAAACCAACTGCGGAGTCTGCAGGATTTGCGAGCCTGGGTTCAACTTCGCTATCGTCTATCCTCCTTGAAGGGGGTTATATAGGAGAGTGGTATAGGGGTTATTAAGGGCGATACTAGGAGTGTAGACTATAGCTGGACTGCAAGCCTTCCTATCACTCATGAGCCCTGGGTCTTAAGTTGAGGTTTATTGTGGGCTTTGCCGAAAGGGGCTTAGGATGGTTTCGGCTTAGGGGTTGTCTAGGGTCTGGGGCTTACAGGGCTAAGGCTTTGGAGTTCAGAGCCTGGGGTTAAGGGCTCAGCGGTTAGCGGTGTGGGATGAAAGGTCTGAGCTTGGGCGCCTCCGCATTGTGGTGATAGCAGGTAGTGTTACGGCGACGCTTTTTAAACATCCGGACACGTCAACAACCGAACAGGCATATTATATACTACCTCCGCGAAGCATGGCGTCCGGCCGCCCACGATCAAAAACATTCGGAATTTAATCTACACAGGAAAACACCCGGATTTAAACATATCTTTGGGTCATGTGTGGTTTAAGCGCCCCTTTTTTGAAGGCGCAAGGATTCGGGCTTCTCGACTCCAGTAACGTACCGCGGGCTTCGAACGGTTGGTGGGCTCCAGATTGAGGATCCTTTGTGTTTCTTGTGCTCCTATGTGAAGCTGAGCGGGGTTTGGGTTCAAGCTACTGTGCTGACATCTGTACATCTCCGGGTTGGCCCCTGAAATCCATTGAACAAACATTCGTATAGAGGGCCCCGCATTCCAGCCATGAGGACAATATCAAATATCCCCTACCCAGATCGTGCATTTTACCCCAACTGCATCAGTAACTGGATTAGTCAGGATGGCTCCCTGGCGGGTATGGTGCAAGAAGGGTTTCTCGTGCTTCTAGCCAGGGCAGGGATCCTTAACTCCAGTCTGCGTGGTTTAGGGTTTTATGGGTTTAGGGGAGCAGGGAAACATCCCCTCCTTCATTTAATCGCATACTCCCCGGTAGCATACTGCAAATAATTACAGAGTTGGGAAGGAGTTCAATAACGAGCCCAAAGGGTCCGTGTGGGCGGTGTAGGTGTAGCTCAAGACGGTTTCCATACCCTGAACCATCCTGAACCCGCTCTCTCTCTCTCTCTCTCTCTCTCTCTCTCTCTCTCTTGGCGACTCAGTTCCCTGTCAGCGCCACCATGCCGTGGCTCGTGATACCCTGAATCCTAAACCTTAAACCGTAAACCCTAACCACTAAGCCCTACACAGCAAGATGGACCCTTTTGAGGAGGCGAGGGAAGGTAGGCCAGGTGGGATTGAAGCCGGTGAAGCTGAAGACCTATAGAGGGGCAAGGTCTTCCATGAGCTCAAGGCATCCTACTGAATTGGGTGTCCTTTTAAACAACGGAAGTACCTTTGGGTCCATATTGAGGACCGTAGAAGTGGAGACTACCATTTTTTTCGGAGCATGGTTCAGAAAGCGCACATTAATACCCTCAAGCGTGGCTCTTCGGCTCCCTTGAGTCTCACTCATTCTTGCCCTGTCAAGCAATCGAAAGCAAAAGTCCCCAAAGTCTAGACCGGCCAATCAACAACTAACAAACAAAATGATAACACCGCTTGCTTGACATCCGTCTAAGTGTTGTAGAAAAGAACGAGAGCTGTCTCTCTTGCTTATACTCATTGGGCTGTTGGGTAGTGTTGCACCAGAGAAAACGGCCCCATACGTTGACCCGCGCAGCTGGAAGCCCCCAAACCAGTCTCGGGGAAACTTGACCCTAAACCCTAAACCCTTGACCCTGAACCCTAAACCCTAAACAGAGCAAGTGGCAAGATGCCCAGAAGCCCACCTTGCTTCACGCTGCCGTATCGCCCCCCCAAGTACATGGAACTTCCTGCGGAGCGTGGGGTGGGCCTGGGTGGATCCATCATGGCATGTGTATACATATATTTGTATACTTGTAGTTAATACATACATATACACACATGTGCCAAACCCCAAAGACCCTAAACCCCATACATCTTCCCTATATTATACCCTGCCCCTGCATTGCTTTGCGAAGTCCAGCAGTCTGCAGGCCCATCTTCACTGCCTTGAAATACCTGAAGCCAGCGCATTGGCTTCTCTACCCCGAGATTGCGTAAGGCTTAGGGCCGAAAATTTAGGGTATAGCGTGTAGGGATTTGGGGTCTAGGGTTCAGGGATTTGGGGTCTAGGGTTTAGGCGTTCAGGGTCTAGGGATTTAGGGTCTAGGGTTTAGGGATTTAGGGTCTCGGGTTTACGCGTTTAGGGTCTAGGGATTTAGGGTCTAAGGTTTAGGGATCTAGGATCCACTGTTAGGGATTCAGGGTCTAGGGTTTAGGTAAGGTAAACTGAAACAGTCTCGGCATTGGGGGCCCACTTGCCCCAAGAGGGCCACCGCTTTTCCCCTGCCCCAAACCGCCCCACTTGCCCACTCGCCCCACTTGCCCGACTTGACCCACTTGACCACTTGGCCCAGTTGCCCCACTTCTCCCCTGCCCCAAAACCGAATTCCCCTGCCCCACTTGCCCACACGCCCCACTTGGGCAAGTGGGGCACGTGGGTCAAGTGTGTCACGTGGGGCAAGTGGGTCGAAACCTACTTGCCCCACTTGCTTGCTTCACTTGGCCCACTTACCCCACTTCTCCCCTGCCCCAAAACCGAACCCCGGCCCCACTTGCCCAACTCACCCCACTCGCCCCACTTGCCCCACTTGACCCACTCGCCCCACTTGACCCACTTGCCCGACTTGCCCACTTACCTCACTTGCCCTACTTGACCCACTTGCCCCACTTGACCGCACGTCACCCACTTGCCTCACTTGCCCCACTTGCCCCACGTGACCCACTTGCCCCACTTGACCCACTTGCCCCACTTGATCCACTTGCTCCACTTGACCCACCTGCCTTAGTGGGTGAAGTGGGGCAAGTGGGTCAAGTGGGTCAAGTAAGGCAAGTGGGCCGGCAAGTGGGACGGACGCCTTTCATGTTTCACCCCTGCCGTCGCAATGAGAATGTAACCTGAAGCTACTTGGAGGACGTAGGAAAGAACACACAGACTTCTAAAGCCTGAAGAGACAGCCTCTACATGCGTAAGTTGCATCTGTCCAGGAATCGTGTTAGGATAATGATAGAGCGTTTAGAAGTTTATCCGCCTTGCAGCACTTGGACATTGGTTGCGCTGTTGAGCCCATGGTTGCCAGTGCTGAGAGAGCAGAGAGTTTGTGGCGTCAAGAACGGCTACAGCAAGCCTCTCTCACCTTCACAGCACAGCAGACGGCAGCCCAACATCCTTCAGTTTCTAGCCCCAAAGCCTACGAGGTCATACCCTAACCTCTGGTTCAGACTTGCCTGCGGTTACAAGAGCATCCATGGCCAAAACCATAATAACATCCGTGTTCGACTTGCCTGCGGTTACCAGAGCATCCAGGAGCTGCATCTCCCAGGGAACCAAGTTGTACTCGGACGGAGCCATTGCCTACCCCACAGCAGTGAAGCGTCTCAGGCGCCGGAAACACTTCTCCATCAGCCGAGTCGCCCATGTTCGCCCCGAGTTCACCAAGAAAGTAGATCGTGGCCAACGAATTGCAGGGACGCAGCTCTTGCATCGGTCGCTCCAGCTTTCACAGTAGCTCCAGGCTTTCCTCTTCCACCTCTCTTTAGGCACTATCATTTTAACCTGAATGCCCCCTATCTCATAATCTCTCATCATGATATAGTGGCCCCTCACTTTAAGCAATAATTTCATCACGCAAAGAAGTTTGTGATCCGCACTCAAAATTCACGCCAGAAGCGCGCGAACCAACAGGAGAACCCTGAGCTCTTCAGCAAGTTGCAGCAGTATGTCTTCAGGTACTGCAACCAAGGCAAAAACGCCTTCGCCTGTACAGGCGAGCTCTTCCGCTGACTCTTTTTGCAGACGGCCGAAAGTTTGAAAAAAGAGCCTCTTGGAAATCGTAGTTTTCCCATAACGAAACCACCAAACACGTCCAAATTCAACAGCCGTCTCAGGGTTTCTGCCCTCTGCGAAAAGTCCCCTTGAACCTGCGATTGTGCCGAAACCCGGTTTCAAGCACATTTCCGTTACACTGCTGCAATCCCTACGCGCAAACGGCAAGGAGTCACTCGAGGCGCCCTTACCTTGTTCTACAGGTCCTTGTGAAAAAGGGACATTGGGTTAAAGGCTTAGTGTTTACGGGATACACTTCCCCAAAAGGGATCCCCAAAACAGGAAGTCTAGAATATGGCCATGGTGGGGTCAGGTATTTTGAACAACGACCACAGACGCCGATGACTGCAGGCAATACTTTGTGGCACCCTCGGGTTGCTAATGGGTTAAATGACCTGCGTACAAGGCATCATAGTGGGGCTTTGAAGGGCTGGTGAAGAGGACATAATCTCATGCGTAATAACTCTCGGGTTTCTCAAGCTCAAAGTATACCATTCTCACAACCGTAGCATAGCTAAAAACAAAAGCACGATCATCATTGTTAAGTTCTTGAGGAGTCAGTCTTTTTTCGGCTACTCCAACCCCTGCACTAGTGGCCAAAGACTAGAAGTCGTACTACTACGCCCCTCAAACCTATACTACCATTCCTGCTATGGGAATTTGAACAGAATCTTTGGAACGACCCCATCACCCTACCACAACCCAATTCCTTTAAAGCCTCCCGCCCTCTACCCTCACGAGAAAGCCCTCACCAATAACCCTACGTGTCCGATTGCAGGATGCATGTTCCCCTTAGGATGTCTAAGTTGCTGCTAAGGAACTTCACTTACCACCATGAACAAGCACATTGTGTGCTGTAACGTCCTAGTATTGTAAGTGGTAACTCAAATTTAAGAGCTTCCATTAAAAGAAAAAACGGCCTCCAATACAAACCCCAAAACACCACACAGTTCTAGTGAATCCGAAACATGAGACCTGAGTTTACGATAGCCCTAAAACTTAAAACCCATAAATTCCCACGTAACCCGAATCAGTGCTGCATATCTGTTTGTATTCCATAAACAACATGTATGCTACATCCATATCGAGCCTCTTGAATTAAAATGAATGAAGTTCACCCGAGGGCTTACCGCAACATAGACCTTTTATCTGTGGTGAACTTCATGGCCAGGTGCGCAGCATCCAGAAGGCCACAGCCCGAATGGGTGAACTCTGCCTCAAGCTCGGGACGGTCTTGGGTCTAGGGTAAAAGGCTTAAGGAATTCAAAGCCCATTTTGCGGAACCCTGGGGTTACTAGTGTCATAAGTATCCTTCTTGAAAAGGTTTGCAATAAGGTAGGGTGGCTGATTGATTCCCGGATCTTAAATGACGCCCGTAGACTCAATAGACGACTGGAGGGAGATGCCTTCTGGAAGCTGTTTGCAATATTGCGAAGACGCATTTGAGCCCAAGTGCCCAGGTCACTTTGAAGCCCCAACAAATTCTAGCTTGGATAGGGTCCAAGATGACAAAAACGAAAACTAAGGCAACCGCAACAACCTCCACCGACAACAACCATGCTCGTGCTATTTCCGCCCACCTCCTCCAGTTTGGGACATGTAAGAAGGAAGCTAGACGAGTCGAGGGGCATCAAGGGAATGGGGTCTATGGACTGAGACGAACCTAGGCTTTACAGCCCACGGATCGATTGGGGGCCTCTGGGTGCACTGAAGATTGTGAGCACAGAGTCTAAGAAGGTCTTGTGCTGGTGTAAGATGTCTGCCAAAGGCTCCGAGGGGCGCGTGGAAATAGATATATAGCTGTGTCTCAGTCATACTGGAACTCACAGATGAAACTATCGGAACATTTTGTTGATACATACATATAACCACATAATCAAACAAAGAAATTCGTATGTACATATGCATATAGTTACACGTAAGATCGCGTATGCACATGCAGATACACATAATAAATTGAGCCTGACTGGAAGGCTGCAAAGGGCGGGGGATAGTTCGGTCCGGCATTACCGGTCGCGTGCAGTTCCTGGCAAATCCAGCCTACGTGTTACCGCACGGAGTAGCATTGCATGGTCCCAATACTGTCCGAGTGATTCCGGGCTATCTATCATCTACCAACCTATCTGAGGAGGGAATAAAGAAACTATATACCCGCAACAAAGGCCCCCACCATGATATTCTGATAGTGCCCACTCTTTGAGGTGTCGATGATCCTCCCGGCTTTCAGATCAGAGCGCCATCAGTACTCATCATCTTCCTAGACCCTCCATTTGCCCGCTATATAATTACCTTCAATGGGGCCCAGATACCCCTATTCAAAGGGTACAAGGAGGGGCCTGGTTCTGAGAGGCGAGGCCTATCTGCCGATCCCTCCTGCTCATTTTGACGCACAGATGGCTAATCCTCCTTCACTGAAGAAACCCGCTCTCTACCTGCCCGGGAATGTGCTAGTTTCCCAAAATAAGGGGACCCCAACCTTATTATAGGGGTGCACCTAGAATGGTACCCCTAATTTTAAGGAAACCCCAATGTACTGCAACATCGAGTCCAAGACTAAGCTCATGTCTACACACCTCAATCCCAAAATTCTGAAGACCTGGCACCCAAATCCCGGACGGAAATCGAAGGCCTCTGCTGCCGGATCGGCGAAGACGATCCTGGGCTGTTGCAAGCCCTGCCTGAACCCTAAACCCGAAACCCTAAACCTCAACGGCTGTTGCAAGCCCTGTTGAGGGTCCAAGAACCTGACTTGCAGGTACCTGGAAACCAAGCTGCCCTTACAGGAGCCATTTGGACCCAAAACGTGTACTTTAAGTACTTGGACGTGTAGTGCTCAGCGCAGGTATAGGCGCGGGATTGCACTTCATTGTCAAAAAAGAAGAAGTAGTATGAGTAAGTCGGAATCAATTACTCTAAAGGAGCACATGGACGGACTGGAGATCTCAATAATTTGTTCAAAGTAGGTACACATGTCAGGCTTGGAGTTTAGGATGCAAGGCTCATGTCCATGGGGTCACGCTCTGGAAGACTCGTGGTTTTTTGCTTGGGACATGACACACTCCCACCTTGAGAGCTGATGCCAAGTAGTCAAGTGGATCCCTAGGTAGAACCTGTCTGTGACCCCAACTGCCTATGGCTTACTAGAACTCCTGCCTGAATGATAGGGTGAAGCCAAGAGAGCCGCAGGTCACAAGTCATCCTTAACGGAAACAGCGCGTGCAAACGAGTGGGCAAGAAGAACCCTATAAAGCCTAACCCCCTAACTCCTATAAACCCTAAACCCCAAAATCCCGGCTGCCGGGGCTTCGTAGCCTGTCTCAGACCCAGAAGGTGCGTGTAACCACATGAGCTACACTCAAAAATGTCCTACATGGACATGTAAGGGTTCCTTCTCAGGGACTGTACTAAACTACAAGAGGGACCGCTATGTCCATGTTCAGGGTCCCTTAATACTCCTAATATTGACAGTGGCTCATATGGTATATACTTTGGGCTGCAAAGTCGTCATATGGGAAATCCTTGAGGCCCTAGTATCTACCGTGTACCTACACAAACCCTTTTGGAAAATTACAGCTGACGCTGCATGATTTTGGCACTTCGTAGCAAAGTAAGGGCGCGCCAAACCCTAATCACACCCTATGCCCCCTAGAATAAGCTCGATGGCCCTTTCCAAAACTTTTGTTCAGGTATGTAGGTGACCAGAGCCCCGTCACCCCTCTATAATCCCTTATATAACCCCCGTTCAAGGAGTATAAACTATCGCTCATTTGAAACTCCGCGAGATGGTGACAGGCAAATGGCAGGCTTCCCACATCATGCGGTCCCCGCTCGTGCATCTGCCGGCAAGCTACCTCCGAGTTTAGGGTTTAGAGCTTAAGGGTTTAGAGTTAGGGCCTAGGGTTTAGGGGTTAAGGGTTTAAGGTTAGGGTGGACATACCCAAGGATCCGGACATAGAGCTCCAAACCGTTCACAGGAAGCAATGCGTCCCAATGTAAGTACTAGTGGCATCACTTGGCATGTACTTAGCTGCACATGTGTATGGGATGGTTGGCGGTTCAGTGAATAGTGCGTCAGCTAGTGCTACAACATATGCATGTTGCGTGTAGCGTATCAATTAACCTGTGGGTTCCACTAGTTCAGGCTTAGGAAAAACCTCAAGTTAAGCCAATTTTGGACTACTGTAGGTATAAACCACCATTTGGGGTGAGGTTGGGTGAGGTCCTTGTAATTTGCGCTACAAGTATAGTCCGCCTTTAAGCAGATAGAATATAGCTTTGGGTATCTATTATAACAAGATCCCCATATACCTCATGTTCTATCTACTTAGGGGGATAGGCATTCAGGAAGTTACCAGACCTAAGGATTCAGAAGCACAGTCTGCATGAAGGCATGAAGAAATTGCCAAGTGTAGACCCTAAACCCTAAAAC
>CAJNIZ010047836.1:0-23555 GCA_905231905.1 Symbiodinium pilosum | reverse complement strand
CTAAAACCCTAAACCCTAATAGGGTGCAGCGCTCGTGGCTGGCTTCCGTGCTGTGACTGGTGCCGTGTGTTTGGTATTGCCGGGAGGGGATTGGTCCCTGAACATAGGGGGCGGATAACTAAATGCAGTGCTCAAGGGTGCATATGACTGGGCAAACTAGCGCAACCAAGCTGCTTTAGCTATCGAATTTGCCCTTCAAGGAAACTGCAAACTGTGGTGCACAAACAAAGCAAAGTCACGACCGTCCCATTTGTACGTCCGTGTTCTTGCCAGTACTTGGTGTAGTACTTGTTGCCTGAAGCAGGATTACCTTACTGGGGTTAGTAGGGAAGAAGGGGATATGAATTCATATCACCCCTATAAAACGTATATTGCCTTGATCCCTAGCAAGCCCCAGTAAGTCACAGACATCTGAGGCCGAGAGCAAATTTTATCCTCCTCAACCCAGCGCCTGCCTGTCCTTTCAAAAACGCGAACGGTTTAGGGTCCAGGATTTAGGGGTGGGGGACTGGTTAAGAATGCTGAGCAGTGCCGCGACCTGTGTAAAAATGAGGCTGGAAGCAGGTAAGGGCATGGGTGTTGCGGCGAATAATAACAAATGGAATAAGAATACGAGGAAATACTGACAGACATCACGAGAATACAGGACAATTGCACAGAAGTGAGTGATAGCGTCTTTTTGCCAAAATTCTCAAGTAAGTTCTAGCATCAATATACGCTGACGTTCGGGCAGCGCTCGCCTCCCATAGAATCTCCATGCTTCGAAGCACAAAATTGCAGAAGTATATCCTAAAGCCAGATGATCTTTTGACTTGGGGCTGAGGTTCAGCCCCGCCTCAGACCTGAACCCGCTTAGTCGATGCCACTTGGCTTTGCAGACATGCGGCCGACGTCCAACTGCTCCTGCAAACGGTAGCCTGCTGACACCGACCGAAAACATCTTACGGTCTCGGGTTCAGGCTAAGGGTCGGGCATCTTCAAGTCGGGTTTCCATTTTGCATACCAAGCAACTCACCCAAAGGGCAACGAAAGTACATGATTTTCAGCCTAAGCCCTATGCAGCATGCAGACTTGAATCGCAACTTGGGAAATTGGTACGATATACTCAGACCCGGAAGTAATTACTTATGTACGAATATATCATCTGGCCCCCAGTTTACACATACTTTGTTATACTATACCGATATGTGGGTACTCTGGAATACAAAGCAGCGGAACTTCACACATCCGAGCCAGAATGCCTTGAACGCCACAACTGCAGAGCCCCAGGCTTCTCACCCCTTATCTTCATTCATCTGGGAGATGACTCCAAGCACCAATAGAAATCAAGGGCTGAAATCCTAAATCCTGACTATGTGACCGTGTAACCCCTAGACATCAGGGCTTGGACAAACAAGGAAGCTGAGCGCGCAAAAAGCGAAGCAACTGATACCACAGAATTGAAAACCCACCGAGAATTAAAGCCTTGGAGGTGGCAAAACCAATAGGAACCCTAAACCCTCGGCCTTAGGATGGCAAACCCTCAATTCGGGTTTAGGGTTTAGGGTTTATGGGGTTGGAGGACTTTCAAAAGACAGCGCACAAGGAGACGATTCTGCAAAACCAGCGTCCAAAGCCCAAGAAGAAAAACCCTGAATCCCCAACCACTCCATTCTCGGGTAATTACCTCCAACCAGGTGATAAATTGTGTTCCCCTGACTCAACCCATCATGCCCCTACTGTATCCCTTTGAAGTAGGTTACCTGAACCATTTGTAACTCCAGGGGCCCACAGCTAAAACATAAACCCCTGGACCCTCAACCCCTAAACCCTGAAATCCCGAGACTTCATGGTGCCGCAGAGTAACCCCCTAAAACCGTCAGCAGCGCCTTCAGCGCCAGCCTCTTCGAACTCCCGAGGCCCCAAGAAGAAGGCCTGGACCCCTTACTGGGTTTAAGTTTAAGGTGTATAGGGTTTAAGGTTTAGGGTTTGAGGCTTGAACAATCAAGTACACAAGAACTCCCCTATATCAGAGTTAACACGGGATTCTTCCGAGCTATTTTGGGTCTATGGGTATTACTCCCATTTTTGGAGAATCGAAAATATTTAGTCTTTGACATTGAAGAGTTTAGGGTAATGTCAGGGTGCAGGGTTTTGGTTTATAGGGTTCAGGGTCTACCGTTACTTCTCCCTAAACCACCACACGTGGTTGGAGGTGATATTGGGTTATCAAACTTCGCACCTCAAAGTGGGTATAGCAAGCTGTAGCACCGAGTTCATAGCGTCCAAAGAGTCCCGGCATGCTGGAAGCACTTCTCATGGCAATGGCAACAGTGAATCCACGCGGTAGCATTTGCGAAAAGAGTTCGTGTTCTGTATTCGTGACAAAATTATAAGCGTGTGCGCAGAAATTGGTTGATTCAACTTTTGGCTCTTTCAGTGAAGGAACTCAAACAGGTTGAATCAAGACTACTATTGACTGGTGCAGTCTGTTTAATGTATGGACCTCACCCCGACAATAGGCCCTGGGGAGGCCTGGCGATTAATTCCAAGGGGATGGTCTGGATTCGGTTAGGGGCCCAAAACCAAAACACATTAAAGAGAGTTGTGAAACCATAAGACGAAACTCAAAAAGCAGCGGCCGAAAGACATTAAATAGAGTCTCTTGGCAAGAATGCGTGCTGCATCAGCCTAAAATCCTAAACCGTAAGCCCATGCGAAACTTCACACCTAAACCTTTTGAAGAGGCTAGATACCTTTGCAAAACTTCTCAGCTCTGATTATGCGATTCTACAAAGTCGCGCGGTTTAGGGTTATGAGTACGTACTGATAATTTAGTGTTAGGGTTTAGGGTTAAGGATTATAGAGGTTTCTCTGACCACACCGCGTAGAGGCTCCTGTGGTCTTCCTCAAGCTAATAGCTCTGGTCTGAACTCGAAAGCCTGCACCCCAATTGGGGTTTGCAAAATGTTGGCCTCCTATCTTGGGTTTAGGGTTTGGGGGAGCCCTAAGGATGAGAAGACTCTGCGATGCTTCCATGTCACCCCTGAGCCGACGCAGCCCAGACCCTATCCCCGACAGCCACCCCCTAAACTTCCCTACCAGAAGTTAGTTGCAACAAAACCTGAAGTTCTGAAAGCCAATGCTGCAGAATTTCCACGAAGCCAAACCACCTTCCGTGCTAGCTTTTTAGGGAACGGAGGATTCCTACAGAAGCCCCCTGTATATATAAGTATATATAGATATATGCGTATACATAAAATATCTTAAGATCCCAAAAACCGTAAACCCTAAATACTAGTTTCCATCTCTTGCATTCTCCTGCTCCCTTCCCTGGACCCAAAGGCTCGCATCTCATTCTTTTGGGACTCAAGTATCTACTATATCCCTAAACCCTACAAACTCTAAACCCTACAAACACTAAACCGTAAGCCCTAAACTCTAAAATCTGAAACTCTAAACCCCCTTCTATCCCCTCTTAAAGGAACAAACCTCTACACCTTCAGTCATAAACCCTAAACCATATATAACTACATGGACCCTTCATAAGGGATTGCAATAGTACCCCCCCTCCCCCAAAGGTACCACCCCCCCCCCAGATTTAGAACCCTATCAGGCCTTATTAAGCCCTATATAGTCCTTATTGGCTCCTTAAGCCCGTGCGGGGGGGGGGACCTTTGGGGGGGTACTATTGTAATCCCTTACAGGAAGCTCTAGGGCCTTGGGCGCAAGCCCTGCATCCTTTGGGAGCTGGACAGTGATGAGCATCAGGGTCGCCCCCTATAAGGTTTAGAGTTTAAGGTGTAGAGTTTAGGGTTAAGGGTTTAGGGTTTAGAGTTTAGGGTTAAGGGTTTAGAGTTTAGGGTTTAGATTGCAGGGTTAAGGGTTTAGAGTTCAGGGTTTAGGGTTTAGGGTCAAGGTTCCCAGTAGCTGTTAATGATAAGGATACCAGGATGCCCTCTTTTCTAATGTGCAGCTTTAATAAGCGGAGCCCAAAATGAAACGGGAAAAAGGGTACTACTGGGGCAGTACTACTGGGGTACCTAGCATTCAAGGTTCTGGGCTCTACAAGGTACGATGCTTTCAGGTGTTAAGGTTCAGCTTTAGGGTTTAAGATCGTCTAGGGCCTAGGGTTAGAGTAGATTAGACACTTTTCGATGGTCCCTGGAACTGGGCAACCTCTGCTTAAGCTTGCACAAAGAGTTTGGCCAAAGAGTGCCAGATCTAAGAAACCTGGAAGGAAGGTGTATTCATACATATATATATATACACATGCACAATACACTAGAATATATGGTATAACAATTACACTTGTACATATACGAACCGACGAATACTATCATAGTATGGGTGGATAGCCAGCCCCTAAGAGGTCTATATGCCGGGGCCCTTTGAAGCTAAGCCTTTTGTGTTGCGAAGAGCAGAAGCATGGAAAGGAGGAGTACCAAAAGAGATTCTCTGTATGCTGGTGGGGGGCACAGCCTAAAGCCTTAAACTTTTAAACCCTCAACCCTTTGATCCCAAAAGTCTAGACCCTGAAACCCAGACCCTAGTCAGTGTCTGCACAGGAGGGACCTGAACAAAGGGTAGGTCCAATAGCCTGCGAAAACACCTTCGGCCCACTTGCAAAAACAGATTACACAGCTCTTAGGCATCCAAACAGCCCAATTCAGTTTAGGGTTTAGGGTCTAGAGTCTAAGGTATTTCTTGTAGACTTTGGGACCCAAAGTAGGTAGTATTTACAATCCTAGGGAGTGACCGGGAGATTCATGGAGCTTTGCGATGTGGACGTGATGAAACGTTGGCCCGGGCAATCAAGCGCAAACAAAAAGCATCCGGAACTGCTGCGGGTTAGGCTGGGGCATGGTTCGGGTAACCGTGATGCACGAAGGCAAGCCTAGAAGCATATTTCTTGCAACCTCCCTATACTTATGAAACCAAGACAGACAACTGACAGAAAGACATCCAATCTGGATGGTCTAGCTGTCTAGCTTTTCCTTCCCCACTGGAAGTCAAAGCTCTAAGCTTGCAGAAAGCACAGAAAATCTTCTGGGTCCTCCCGAACCCTGAAGCCGTACCCGAACCGCCGGCCTGTGTCAGCACCGCTAGAAAGGGCATGGAGGCTGGCCAACCTACACACACCGCCAAACATTTCTGCTGGAAATTAACAAATGGCGTCGGCTAGGATGCCTGGAAATGTGGGTTTTTGTTCTGGTTGGGAAAACTTCCGGAGCAGGATGCCTGTGGGATTCACAGCACGCAACCGGTGGGAGCGGCCACACAATCAAGGATCAAGTGTGTCTTAATAGGTTGTTCAATCATGGTTTCCTTTTTGGGGCCCCTTGTCCATTACGACCCATCATGCGTAGGGTGCCCAACAGGGGACCACAATCTTGCGAATCCACGGCTGTAGATGTATGGTTAGATTTTTGGCTGGAACACGTCTGTCCCTCATAGCGGACGTCATTAGGTGACCGTGTCGCTATACTACGCCATAAGCGAAAGACAAAGAAGAAAGCGGTATCAACAGAGACTGCTAGAATGCACGCTTTTTACACCCTAAACCCTATAAACCTTAATTAAGCCCTATGTTCCTCTGCACACGACTGCATTCTGAGACTTTCAGCGGATGTTTCAAACCTTGAAAGACTCTGCCTCGCCGTTAGTCGCAGACTGCAGGTCTTGCTGTGGACTTCTGCTTGGGGCGCTTGAATTGTTAGGGCTTAGGGCTTAGGTTTTCGAGCAGAACGGTCGGAACCAACATTTTGACAGTTGCACGTAGAAACTGAACTCAACTCTTAGCCGGTCAGGCCTCAAGAAATTTTTCAACACAACAAAAGCGCCACCAAGGTTTAGGCATGCATGGGATTACTGCTAGCAGATACTAAGCAACTCTAAGGTCCTGCCCAGACCCAATAACAACCTGTAATAGCGGTGAAAACTGTAAACCCTAAACCCTAAAACCCTAAACCCTATATCCAGCTGTTAATGAGAGGGGGCAGTATCCAAAATGTTCTGCCTATTGCTGCTTCGAGCTTCCGTGCAACGCTCTCCAGACTGGAAGCCATGGCCTGCAAAGGGTAGGCCCTAAGAGGTTGCAGGCTGGTTTAGGGTCTAGCGTGCAAGGTTAAGGGTTTAGGGTCTACCCGAGAATCTGCACATGACTAGGGTTTTAGGGTTTATGGTATAGGATTTAAGGGCCAGCTTCCCCGTTTCTTGAACTGGCCGGTTGGGTCTAGTTCGATGCTCGGGAGCATGTCTGAAACTTACTGGTTCCTGGTAGGAAATAAGAGAATGAATACCATCCTTATTTATAGAATCCCTTATTCCCTACTGGGCACCAATAAGGAAATGCTTGGCACGTCTCCTCTCAAGGACTGAGGACGGAGGCTAATTACTCGAAAGCTGATGCACTGTCTCATGCTTACCAGTCACAGGCACCAGAATAATACTCGTTTGTATAACAACACTAATCTAATACTAACAATATTGATTAATACTAATAATAAAGGTTGGGTACTGCCCCTCCCAGTAGCAGTCTATATTAGGGTTCCTACTAAGGGCTATATATAACCACATCTATATCTATTATCCAACTGTTACGGAGGGGGGCAGTACCCATAATAAAGGCGACAAGAAATGTACATGTTGCAGTGGTTTGGCTCGACAGCAGCAGCGGCAGCAGCTCCAACCATCAGCCCAACAACCGTGGAACTGAAGGATGACAACAGTTACAAACCCTCAGGGTCCAAGGACCAAAATTATAGGGCTTTGGGGCCCAACTACCATTAATATTCAAGTATTGAGGCCCTAAAACCCTATTTTTGCCTAGCGTTTTAGGGCCAACTACCATTCATATCATAGTATTTGGGCCCTGAAGCCCTATTATTTGGGTCCTTGGACCCTAAGGGAAAGAGGCAAGAGCTCCGGCCAGATGACACAACTATGTTTAGGGTTTAGAATTTAAGGTTTAGGGTTTACAGTTTAGGGTTTAGGGTATGCAGTGCATGAGTCAAGGAGAAGAACTCTTTTAGATTTCAAAACAGTCTTCTAGGTGAAACGATTGCACTTCTAACGTGGGCCCTTCGGAGGCTTGCGTTCCTTCCCTACCCTCAGGGTCCGAAGACCCAAATAATAGGGCTTTAGGGCCCAAATACTATTAATATTGCAGTATTTGGGCCCGAAAACCCAATTATTTGGGTCCTTGGACCCTTAGGCTAAACAAGACCGAACCACCGTGGGCTCCATGTACACTTCATGGAAAGGCCCACGGCTCCAGTTTATGCCCTATTCTTTGTGGACCCCCCACCCAGTAATTGAGTATAGGGGATAATATAAGGACTATATTAGGGTCCGTTTAGATTTCTGTTATACCACTATCACAGGGTGGTGGGTCCTCCTAACGTATTCTCATGGCAGCTGTGAAACCATGGGGGAGTGCGTAAGTGGATATTGGTACAGATAAACGTTGTGAAGGGAAAATACTGGTGATGATTTAGTCATCTGCATTACTATGCACGCAAATACTGGCATCAGGGTCTGTGAATTCCTTCTGCAGGCTAGATAAGACTTTTTGCGAGATCTGCTGCGTAGTGCATCAACATGAAATATACACATAACATGCCATTTACATGGTAACCCTCTGTGAATTAGGTTGCAATCGAAGAAGGTCGTGCCCTTGATGCACCAACAACCTCGACTTCTGCGGACGTTCGCAGGTCAAGGTTCTATAGTCCGCCTTAAGCAGATAGAATATGGCTTCGGATATATTACAATACGATCCCCATGTACCCCATATTCTATCTACTTAAGGGGGACTATATAGGCCCTGGGCTCAGCTTAAAATCTTTTCTGCATTTGCTGCCCAGGAAGGAGCTCGAAGGCCCCAAGTCTGGAACCTCCAGCCGGTCATCATCATCTTCTTCTTCATTACTGGGTAATTTTGGGGGTGAAATTGGGATAGAGGGAAAATACAATGGGAACTACTATTTAGGGTTTGCTTATGCCCCCTCCCCTTAATAGGGATTATATTAAGGATCCTGATACAAAGGCCCTTAAAAGGAGGGGGGGTTCATTAATCAGGGGTCTACATTATCATCAGCATTATCATCAACAGCACCATCACAACTACTTAATATTGAGTAGCACAAGCCAGTACAGTTTGTCTATGTGGCTTGAGACCATTTCTAAGCTACTAAAGTTCTTACTTACAACTGACTACAATGTCGAACACAATGAAAAACGGTGAGGGTCCAAGTAAGCATGCCCGAGGTTAAGAATATTTTCTATCTCCCAATACTCATGTTGAATTTTAGGACGCCCTGTAAATTCGCCGTCACTGCCTGACCGAAAGCCCCAAACTCAGACAACCATGCAATAAATGGTCTTGGGAGGTAGGACGGGCAGAAAGTTAGACAATAGGCTTTCAGATGTGCCCACCTGTAGAAACCCATAGGCCTTCAAGCATGTGAGCATATGTGAGCTATAGTCTAAACTCCTAGTATCCCCCTTAGTAAATATGTAATCCCCTGTAAACCCCGCTCAAGGAGTTCATATAGCTCACGCTAGCACATGTGACTTTTCGAGGTGAGCCTGGGGCACGAACACTAGCGCAAAGCCCGGGGTCTCGTCACCTGCACTGGCCTCAAGCATCAGAGTGGCTGCGTCGCAAGGGGCTCCACCGCAAGAGAGCATAACACAGGATCACAGAAGCTTTTCGAGGTTTTGAGTGTTTTTGAAGACTTGATTCTTTGAAACTTGTGCAGCGCTAGGACGTGAGGACACCACCGAGCCAGGGTGGCTCGTTCACGTTCTGACAGAAGGGTCGGCATTTCGAGCCTCTAGGTCCCGGATCTTTGGTCCGCAACCTTTTTGAAACTAGCCCAAGCCTATGTAGTTCCTTTTGGGGTTTGTAATGTTTTCGGGAAGGGATTCTAATGTAGTGCCCAACAATTAAGGAACTACATCGGAGGGTCTGGGTAGGTTAAGCATCAACTTGCTGCGGTGCAGGCCTTTGCAACCGAGCCCTAGCCTGCAGAACGCTCAAGCCAAAAACAGCACTCCGTACAAGGTAACCCTGAGCAGCTCAAGAGCAATCCATGAGTCCATGAGACGACCTACACCTGGAACCTTCAGGTGGCGGCGCGGGCGGCAGCTGCTTTGGTCTCGGCGGCGGCAGTTTTGGTGGTGGGGAGGGGGCGGACGGCGCGGTGAGGCGTGGGCGGCAGAGGTGGCTGGTGGTGGTATAAAAGCAGTAGTAGTGCTATCAGAAGCAGTAGTGGTAGTGGTAGTGGTACTGGTAGTGGTAACAGAAATGCAAATGCAAGTGCATGTCGTGCTAGTTGCAGCGCTAGTGGCGCTAGTGGTAGTGATCGTGGCAGCGGTAGCAGCAGTAGCAGTAGCCGTAACCGTAGCAGTGAAAATGGCAGTGGCAGTGACAGTTGCAGTGGCAATAGCAGCAGCCCATGGCATAGCAGTAGGTGGTCTGGGTATATGAACAATTCTCGACAGCAAGTATGAGGTACCAATCGCACAGATCCAAGAAAAATGCATGCCCGAACGGGATTCTGGCAGGTACGAGTGTGCTGGGGCATAGCCGGTACTAGGCCATCTAAATAAGCCACGACACCTCACAAAGCACAAGGCTGAACATCACAACTTGAATTTATACACCCTACAAACATCGAATACTGTTCGCTCTAAACATACACCCTGCAAACCCTCAACCCCCATAACCTCTGTAAGCCCAAATCTTTAGGTGCTACACCCTTTTAGCACAGCCTAAAACCCATTCAGGCTGCAGTATTGGGGACCCATAGGCCTTCATGGTCCTTGGGTCACCCAAGTGATCCCCTGACCTTGATACCAATCCCCCACCCCTATACGAACACCAGTATAATACCATTGTGCAGCAAGGGGCATATGATTTTTGGGGGGTTGGGTTGGGGGCCCTAAGCCCTAAACCGTAAAACCCTAAACTCCCTAAACCCTAAGCCCTAGACCTGAACCCTAAACCCAATTGGACGGAGCTGTTTAGAGTTCAGCCCGGTTGGCAGGTCTTGCTGCACGCAATGAGGTCGCAGCCTCAAGGCTTCAAAGAAGTAGGAATCCGCTAGGGTCCAAGCACTTGACAATCATATACTTACCCAAAGCCTGTACTACAGGTACTATCACTGAAGTCCAAAGTATCTGATTATTGAGGAATATGTAAGAGTTCAGGTTTTGGGGTGGTTGGGATCTAGGGTCTAGTCGTGAATGCATTGATTTTGAAATTTGGTCCCAGTTTTGCTCCTAATCATACTACGTGGTGTCCCAACACTAGTCTACGCTGTAAACCCTAAACCCTAAATCGTTCGCCGTTCTGAGAATCGCCCATTTGGGAAATGAGACTGCCTAGAGCGTACGTGGACGACGCATGCGCAACTACATTCTGCTGGGCCTCTAGAGGATCCTACACCTTATGAACCTTAACGCCTATGGCTTAGGATTTAGGTTTTAGGATTTAGGGTTTTGGGTTTTTTGGGGTTAAAACCCTATAAAAACCTAGACAGTAGCCTTGTCGACAAACAAACACCCCTGTTTAACGCTTCGTGTTGGAGCCTAGCTTGTCCACGATCATCTTGCAGCTACCCATCACTCGTGAAGGAACGGGGCTCTGTCTCTGAGAAACATGCCAGCAATGAGAGATAACCGCAAAATGGCGGTTTCCGAAAATTGGGGTCCCTATAATAAGGAGTAGAGTATTTTGGGTTCTATATTGCGGTCCCCTTATTTTGGGAAACTACCATGTACTGATGCTGATGATTAGTGTTTTCGGGTGCAACCGTTTCTCAGACTATTCGTTGAATCTGAAGCGCAGGGTGCGGCAACTCTTTCGATCGACGGGGCTCCTCTAAATACCTTAGAAGCTGACCTGGCAAGATGTTGAGGAAGCAGACACCAGACACTCTCAACCCTGAACCCTAAACCCTAGACTTTACAGTTAGGGGTTGGTCTGCGAGCGTTGTGCCCCGAGAGCTGCGGGAGGAAAGGACGGCACCGTTCAGCTTACAAGGTTTCAAAGGTTTCTGTTGGCGTTGGGTCTCAGAACCAACCTCCAGCTGCTTTAGGTTTAGGGCCCTAAACCCTATACCCATAAAGCTAGGCATCACTTCAGGCGGATTGTTACGGAAATGGCATTCAAGCCCAGTTGTGCTACGGCTGTTGGCATGTTCGGTGGAGGGTACAGAAGCCAACTGCGTTTGAAGGGCAGCAAGGGGACGCCGCAAAACGTATCCTGCGCTGTCGCCATAAGGTCAAGACAGACAACACTCTTCAGGACAGGAAGGCCTTTCGCAGGTCAGAAGCCACGGCTCCACGCCGCTTCGAGGCCTGCAAACAAGAGCTTGGATAGTGAGCGGATTTTGGCAACCTGAATCCCCAGAGTCCTAATTACCGAAGCCCCGCCCCTCAGTTGTTGGAGGGTTAGGCGGAGTGCTTATGTCGACAAGAAAGCGTGACCGAAAGACTCGCGCAAGTGACAGTTTGATTGTTTTTCCTTCCCGCTTGGCTCGAGGGGTAAGGGGTTTCAGGATTTGATGGGCCTTGGCGAGCTTGCAGTTGGCTTGATGGCGTGCACAGCCTGGAAACTTCGTACAAGCATTGGCTCGACAATTCATTGAAACTCAGGTTCTAGGGTACTCTGTCAGACAAGATACCACCTGCGTGGGACGGTGTGTTCATGCAAAACGGCTTTGCTTGTGGTTCGCCTGTGCGCATACAGACATGGCAGTAGCGCAAAGAACGCTTTCTCCAAAAGAAACTAGCTATGATGCAAAGTACCGATTACCAATGGCAGACCCCTATGTGCTCCTGAAGTTGCGTCCTGATTGCTGTCGGCAGCCCCCGCCCAAAAACAAGCTGGGAACCTATTCGGAAGAGACCACTAAACAAATTTGGATCGTACCCTCAAAAATAGGACCCGGGCTCGGTAGCTCATGTGACAGGGCGCTAATCTTAAAACATCCTTAGGCCCGCTAACATGTTTGAGGCCGCACCACATCGCACAAAAAAAGGCACCCAAACGAATTCAGGGGGTGCTGAATAATCCGGGCAAAACTTCGCATACTTGTGGCCCGCCTGCGCTAATCGGGAGTCAACATTACTGCTTCAATCTGGACCCAGGCATGGACGTCAGTCTTGGACCCAAAACTAGGGGTGCCCTTTCGGGATCCCCATAGTAAGGAATATAGCATTTAGGGGTCTATATAGGAATTCCCTTCTTCAGTGGAAAGTACCACGTAGCGAGAAGCCAGTAGACAACCATGGGCAAACCCTTCAGATCTGATCAGTAACGTCACACCATCCTGGTTGCTGTGAAGGAACTCAAACTAAGTTAACATAATATGGGTATATATAGTGCTTAATATGGTTTCCCCAATAGAGTACCTACAATTAAGTTCATTGACAGCAACCCAGGCGTGTTCCGAAGACAGAAGGCGCCTTCCAGAGCTCATCGGGAGCAGGCCTCCAACAGTTGGGTTAGCCAGGGTTTAGGGTTTAGGGTTTTTGGGTAAACCCAAGAAACAATCTGGAAAGGAGGACTGACGATTTTAGGGCAAGGGGCTGTTGAGACAAAAACAATTTCCCTTAGCTTGCTCAGGGCTAAACCCTAAACCCTAGACCCTTTGGATCCTCAGAATGAACCTTGTTCTGTGGAGCATGGATTGGCTGCATCTTGTTCATTAGGGAATGCTGGAATGAGCAACGGGGCTGCGTTGAACTTCCCTGAATCACTCCGTCCCTGTTGACAAGAGGAAAGAAGTCTTCCACAAGTTACTGGGGGTTCCAGGAGAATAGGGGAATATGTTATACTGGAATTATGTAGGATTGTTTTCCCTTGTTCCTTACTAAGCACCAGTAAGACAGAGGGAGGGGACCAAATTATGTTACAGGCTGAGTAGCAAGAGTGTTCTTCTACATGAGCCAAGTCTACACTCCTAGTATCCTCCTTAATAAGCCCCATTATAGTAGTCCCCTACATAATCCGTCTATGACCCCGTTTAAGGAGTTTAGATCCACCCAGCCTACACGCTTGTACCCTACCCCGTGCGCAGGCTATCTGACTTTGTTTTGAGAATGGAAGAGAGTAGACTTAAATTTGGGTGCCTTTAACCGGGTAGGCTTTAAAGTGAAGGAATGACGTAATGACATCAATTCAAACTCCTATGCCGCTGTATACAAACCCATCATGAACTACAGAAATGGCTTGGCTACCGAGGTGCTAACACCAAACACCTCTTTCTTTCACTCAAGGTTTCCAAAACACAGCAAGATCCAGAAAGGACCTGGATAGACAGGGAACGTAGGGGGAATGACTGCTGATTGGCATCCCATGATCTGGGACCACATGAATCTCCATGAATTCTAGTCCCCATGGTCTACCTCCCTATAGACCCGAGACTTGCCCTAAACCCTAAACCTTAAACCTAAGCCGCTATTATCCATACAATGTGTCGGCAGAAGCCGTTGATCGCGTAGCCCGTAGCCTCCCCGGCTTTTCCCACCGCAGCGAGCTCCGCCACTGAGGATAGAGGATGTCTGCGCCTGCAGTCTCCAAAGGGTTTAGGGTTTAAGGTTCGGGGTTTCGGATTTAGGGCTTTAGGGTTTAGGGTATTAGGTTCTGGGTTTAAGGTTTACAAGGCTTGCAGTCTCCAAGGCGAAGAATCTTCCCCAGAAGTTATTTCAGCTGTATGGGGAACTTCTGCAATAACGAATTAAACACACTTTCAGGACATACCCAGAATCCTCATAAAGTCCGTAGATCAGTGTGCCATGGTCCCGGAAAGCGTAAACTTGTCCTGCTGGTGATGGCGAGGGCGGAGATGGTGTGAGGTGATGATGGTGGTTGTCACGGAGGTGTCGCTTGCGACGGTCTTCGTGGTGGTGGCAGTGGCGGTGGTTGTCATGGTGGTGGTTTCGAGATTGGTGCACAACGCTCCGGCATATGCAGAGCTGAGGAACACTGAACCTCTAAGACGTTAAGAGTGCCGAATCCCATCTGCAGCTTGTGCTGGAAGCAAGGTAATGCGCGTGACGCGGCAACTTGGAAGTCGGTGCTGGTGGCGGCGGCTAGGGTAGTGGGGATGGGGGGGAAGTGTGTTTTTCCGTTCAGAACGCAGGATGTCCTAGGTGATGTGTACATGCAGGGACGAGGATTGAGTGTGTGCTAGGGGAGTGGAAGGATGATGCTGCGCCAGCCCCCCTCTTCACGCGAGCCACCAGAAAGGTGAATCATTCTAAAGGGCCCCAAAAAGTTTCCGTGAGTTTGAAAAATCTGCGGTCCTTGGTCTGGGAAGAGGGTGAACGCTTCTCGCAATTGCTCATCGCTGAAAGACTCGACCTCAAGTGGGTCCAGGAATTGAGTTTGGGGTTTCGGGTACCGTCTCCTATACCCATGGCAGAGACACTTTCTAGCCAACGCATTCCATCTAGGGACCAACTCTAGAAGGTGCCTGGGTGGTTATGGGCACGGTGATAATCTCATACATGATAAGTATAGTAACCATGTTTATTGCCTGATTTCCTACTTATAGCTATCCTCCTATCTACCAACGAACCTCTAAGTAGCTTACATGGAACACAGACCAGGATCCGCAATGCTTGCCACGCCAAGTCTGATGCTTTTGGTGAATGCAAACAAAAGTATCAGGCCCCCCGCACAGGGGGTTCTGGAAATCTGGGGTCCCTTTTGGCAAGGAATGAAGACTATATCATGTTGGGGTATATGAAGGGGCATATATATATGAAAGCTTGTATACTAATTCACGGGACCCGCGATTCATTCCACCGAGACACATGCCCTATGTGAGGCTATCATGGACTAGATGACTAGAATCAAGGTTCTCCAGTTGGTTTTCGCGAGCTTGCAGGAATTTTGCCGGAGCCTTCAAGCTCTAGCAGCTTTGCGCAACCAGAATTCTGGCCTGCCTTACAGCAATGTGAGGAACGACCCCCTATCTGCGGCTAGCCCTTACGTATTTTGAATCCACGGCCCTCACCTTATTGGGGTCATCTAATTATTGGTCGTGAGGCTGGTGTCGACAAAACCATACTATATGGTCTCAGTCATGAGGTGAAGTATGCATCTGGGCTCTGTTTGAACCAGAAAGCATTAATTACCTATCTCGTCCAATCCACGACCTCGTCTCGTTCCCGGCGCGGTGTTCCTGAATGCAAAAAAACTGCTGGGGCCACCCTTCCTTTCTAAGTATGCAACTAAGAGCTGCTGCGAATATGTGATGGAAAGCACTGTGCGTTGATACATTCCCTTATAATACACTTCCTGCAACAGTTCCCTGGCCCTGCACCTTTCTGTTTTAAGATTCGTGCAAGCTCGCTGCAGCTTGTGCCAGCGTCTTTGCTCCAAATTTGCCAGCTCGCCAATCGTGCCATACTTTGTCGATCATCTCGAACCTACCATGGAAAGTGGAGGACCATAGCCAGAAAACACGGCTACGCAAATCATGGGCAAAACATGTCTGACATCGCCTGACTCTACCGGAAAGCTCGTCATGAAAAATGCGCATGAAACACAGCCATTAAATTTGTGGCTTAGGCTACGTACCGGCTAAAGACTGACAACCCTGATCTTCCATGTCCTGTTGCCGAGCGGCGGCACCGGCGCGTCACTGGATGCAGAAGCAGCGGGTGGTTGGTGATACATCGCCTCCTGGCATAGAGCTTTGACTGGGAGGGTCCCTGGAGCTATGTATATTAATACATCATACTAGTTTGTAATACTTTTGCAACCCCTTATAGGTGGAATCCTAGCCCATTCATCCCCCCTTCGCCCTGCAAGGACCCTCAAAATACGTCTCCACATATAGAGCTTCTTATGAGAGCATAGGGATCTCATTTAACTGTTACGTAGCGGATGACTTTGCAACACTCCCAAGTGATCACATGGGAACCTTGCCGTAGGCGCTGCGCCACTCGGCGAGGGCCTCGTCCAGCGCCTGCTCCGGATCCAGAAGGCCGGAGCATCCGCGAAACCTTGGGAAAGGGATGCCCGCGAAGCTATCTCGTAGGGCCTGCGTGAGGGTTGCGATTTTGCTTCAGTAGTTTAAATTTACATGGTAGAGCCTGGGTAGAGCCAAACCACTGGAACAGAACGAGCGAGGAGGTACACAAGCTGGACCCTTACTCAGCCATTGTCCGCTTCTCACACTTGGGATAGCTTGAGCTCGCCGGGTGGAGGTCACACAAATCAATCAAAATGCTGGGGCAGAATCATCTTATCGTTTTCACACCCAAGAAGCTGCTTGTTCCGACGCATGTCTGTAGCTGTGCCCTCCCTGTTGAGCTTCGCAACAGGAATTTTGACAAAAACCGTTAAGAGAATCGAGATCCACAGGCCTGAAAAAGCCAGTGGGGTTGGGATTCAGGATTTCACAGTACAGCCTGAAAAATCATTATACCCCTGAAGCTGCGTGGGCAGGTCCCTGCCTGACAAACGCGGTCAATGCGCCCAGTAGCCAAACCTAGATCCTGCAAGCTAGATAAAATCTTGAGCTAGACTTTGCAGGGTCGTTTTTGGGTCATGGTTGCACCATGCAAACAGCTAGATGGGGCGCACCAGAATTCAATGTGAGCACAAAGCAATAGAACCAAGCCGGTAAATTTTGCGGCCGCTTTGACGCCACTATCTTTCACCCAATTGGAAGTCTACTGCATGGGGCCCACAAAATCTTTTGACGTGAATGCATGTAAGTAAGTAAGCACTCATACAAAGCAAAACTATTTTTTAAGTTGCGTGTGCGACGGTTTCCCGTGATAACTTTACATCTTCCAGTCTGATCAACATGTCAGAATTCGTGCTTGTGGCCCATTCGCTCTTTAGACGAATGGTCGGAGAGTTGAGTGTTCTGGCTCTGGGGTGGACGTTATGGCTGAGCAAGGTTTGCGTTTCGAGCGACACTCAGCTAGTTGCACAACATTCAACACGTGCGCGCCAGCAGAAGATGGTGAACCCAAAGCTCAATCCGATGTACACCATGGATCCTGGGAGTTGACCGAATTGACTTTCGGATTGACACTGACTTTTGATCGTAACCTTGGGCATCAGCTCCTGCAACACGTCTGAAGTGAACAGAACATGGGAAGTGAACTCGAAACCGGCTTTATGTAGGCGATTACTGGGGAACCTGAAGAATAAGTTGCCAGTGTTGTACTCATTAAAATTCATCTTCAAAGCTATCTTACACACGGTCCAAGTTGTAGGATGCAGGACCTGCACCCTGCCAGCACACTATAGATGACAATTGTTTGCTATAACAAGCCGGCAAACCAACAAGCTCTGAATCGAGCGTTTAAACTCTCTGGCGTGTGTACTCTGAAGCCTTGGGTAAGTACATTGCGAAACACTAGGTCATACCTCGTGTAATCAGGGACTTTGGGGTAGTACCCAGATACAATAACTCCCATAAACCTCAAACTCTAAACTTGAACCGCAAACTAGTAAGGCCTTCCCTGGGGCAGGGCAATACATTGGCACGGCCACGGCTTAGATGAGGTCTGCCTTGTGGGAGAAGGCTGAATGAGTCCTGCACTACACCTGATGGTCCTCGCCTTGCGCATAGGCACCGCTCTAACACTTGGTAACCCTAATCTCCCAACTTTTTGCTCCCATGTGGAGACTGTTAAAGCCCGCGGGGCTTGAGAGCCAAGTGCCTGCCAGGGCAAAAGCCCGCCGCAAGGGACGAAGACAGGTGGTTGTGGGTCTACGCACACAGGGAGCGAGGGCATGGCTCGCCAGACTGCCAGACGAGCCACAAACGGCTCAGGGCTCAACAGGACACCCAAGCGGAAATGCAACCATGCTCCAAGGCCCGCAGCAGAAGGCCTGCCAGAGCTAAGGCCCACCCAAAGGCCAGCCGGGCAAAGACTGATCAGGGCAAAAAAGTGGATGTTCCTCCAATTAGAAACAAGCCGCTGTTGGGATTAGGTGCCAGCCAGGGCAGAGGCTCGCCCCACAAATGAATTAATCCTTGACACTCGGAAGCCCATCTTCTTACAACCATGTACCACCCAGCCTTAATGGGCGAACCTGTAGACCCTTCGACGATGAAACAGAAAAGCTATATGAGGGTTTCCATGAAATGGCCCTGTAATACGGGACACAAAGTTTATGTAGGGGTCATACACGCATACAGGACAAGATAAGGGTTGTGGGTTTCCAGAGACTAGGGGTCCATTTCTGGGGGTCCCTATAAACAGGATGAGAATACGTATGTTGGGGTCTATATCGACCCCTGTTTTTTCGAACCGCCATATGCTGCAAACTGCAATCCCTGCGAGGTGTACGAACACTCCTAGGCTAGCCATCTTCGCACGCGTCAAACACCTATACGGTATATATACGGGAGTTGAACGCTGGAGTTATGCTGTTATGCCCCACGACCTCCTTTGAGGTGAATCCTTTCCGGGAACATTGATCCATGAGCATCCCATTTGAGCGCCAAAAAAGGAACCGCACTTTTGCTCGACAATAACCCGCCGCACTACTTTCCCCCAAAGGAAACAATAGAGGAGTTAGCACGTCTTGTTTGATAACTGTCATATGGACGCCGGACGCAATTCCCGATACTAGCAGTTCGGATTAACGGCGGTCCCTCATGTATACCATGCCCAACAGATATCCATCATGCAGGAGTTCTTTTAAAAGGGGGACGCCCTGGGATTGGTTAGATATGTGTTAGATGGATTCGAGGGAGACCATCAAAATAGGGTCTAGTGCAAATTTCTATAAACGTCAAACAACCTTAATACATCCGGAGCCTACGCCCCTATTTTGAACAAAAAGGCAGAGACTACTTTGAATCAACTCCCACATACCTATCCAAACGAAAAGCTCTGGCTCAACAATAGAAGCACATTAGAGGGGTAGAGACTGCTTTAACAAGCATGCAAACACATCTGAAACCCTCTAATACCCTCCCATTAGCAAACCTCCAGACAGACAAAGGTGCCACTGCGCTTCTGCGATTTCTGGGTTTGCAGCTGCCTATCAGGGTTTAAGGCATCGCGTGTAGTATTAGGTTTAGGATTCAATGTTCAGAGTTTAGTGCTGACGATTCAGTGTTCGGGGTCTAGGGATTAGTTTGCAGGATTTCAGGTTCGGGATTCAGTGTTGAGAGTTTGGGGTTTGGATTGAAGAGCCAAAATTTAGGGCTTAAGGTTCACCTGTTACCCTACAGAGTGCTCCCTGTCTAGTTCATCGTCTGCAGGTAGTTTGGGTTCATTACGGCAGTTGTTAGAGATTATAACAAGGTTTCCTGTAGGGTGCCTGGTCGACAGGCAGTTTTGTATTTCCTCGTAATTTAAGCACTATTAAGGGTTTAGGGCTTAGTAGGGTGTAGGGATAGATGTCACGGTGCTGCAAGAGCTCCTCCTCTCTAATATTCAAACGCTCACCGCTGAAAGCAAATACTCCAAACATATCAAGACACAACACGAAAGGGGTTCGGGGTGGCGTTAATCTTGGGGGAGGGGATTCAGCGCGCATAAAACTATGAAAGCCAAAACCTCCACACCTGAAGTTGGAAGACCAATAACAGCAATTCCCTGACATGCCTCATCTTATAGTTCCCTAAACCCTAAACCCCTAATCCCTACACCCTAATCCCTAAATCCCGAAACCCCAATTCCTAAACCCAATCCCTACACCCTAAATCCCTAAACCCGAATCCCTACACCCTAAATCCCTAAACCCGAATACCTACACCCAAAGTCATAAACCCGAATCACTACACCCTAAATCCCTGAACGCTGAACCCGAAGCAGTCAACTTTCGTTTTCGAAGCCCAGGCTGGACACTGGTCTAAACTCCTAGTATCCCCCTTAGTAAGCCCTATCATACTCCTATAATCCCCTATATATATACCCCTTTCAGGAGTTTTAGGCTATAGCTCATGTAAGGGGGGAACTGCATTTATTTGAAACTCCCCTTTCCATCCTGCCTGCACGACACTGCGTGAGGTGATGCCTCTGCAGCGCGGTCGCTGGCCTTAGTAGAAAGGAGGTGGATCTCTCTAAAGATCCTTACCGGCTTTCGTATGTGACGATAGTCCCTTCATCTACTCCCCTATTCCCTCAAAAGCATCATGAACACAAAAGGTTCTGGCTAGAGAACTGTGGTCTCCACACTGTGAACCGATAATAATCCAATCCCCTATTAACAAACCCAAGGCACTGATACGAAATCTTCCCCAAAAATAACACCATTATACAATGGGGGGGACATGAGCATATATATATATATGTAAATATATATGTGTATATATATACATATAAATAGGTATATACATATACAGGCATATCTTATATAGAGATATACAAATGCCGCTGCCGCATCCTCTCTCCATATATCTACCTCTTCTGGCTAAAGCTTGCCTAGGGAGGCATTGCACAACCTGTTACAGCACAACCGTGCACACCTACAGTTGACCCTAAATCCCTAAACCCTAACCCCCACAAGTAAACCTCAAACCCTAAACCCTAAATACTGAACCCTAGATCCTAAACCCTAAATCCTCAACCCTAAACACTACATACATATATTTGGCGAGGTGTTGAAGTTGATTCGTCAGGGGATCGCATTGGGGCTCCGTTGCATTGTGGGGGGACCCCCCCCAAGTGTTGGCAATCCTTAACCCTGCGCATCCCAGTACATATCGGTGAATGTACGTACATACATACATACATACATACATACATACATATACATATAACAAATGTGGACACCCCCTCTGTTGATCGCGGGTGGGTGGGGGGGGGAGTCGGGAACATATTCATGCATAAAGCATATCCATTTTATCCCATTGGGAAGGAAGTCTAACTGTTAGAAATCCCAGACCCTACATGTATATATGTGTACACGTGTGTTTGGGTAAATGCCCCAAATATAATTAACCAGGAGGTCATAGTTCAGCGGACAGGATTACCGGGCAAAAGCACGCAGGGTCCAAACCGAAGCGTGTGCGGGATCATTGTCTAGGATGGTCCGAATTGCAAGCTGCAGGATGCAGGGTTTAGGGGACTTAAGATGCATGCATGCTGTTGGTAGGATAAAGCTTTGAGCTGAGGGGTATGCTTAGCCTTGGAATCCTACGTTCTACTTTGACCTGGTGTTCAGACGTCATGGCTTGCGAGCATACCAAGCTGAAGCACAACTTACAGACAGGATGTGTGTTGCCAGTGGCTGGGTATTTAGTTGCAAGTGGCTCTGTAGTCACCGCGGTTCGATGGAACAAAGCTAGTAATGGAGAATCGAATGGAAAAATTAATAGAAACTGGAGCGCTATTAGGGGGGGTGGGGGGCGGGGCGATGCTTATTGGGAGTATACTGTGCAGCCTTAATAATTACCAGCTGAGGACAGTACCCCAGGTATCAAACGGACAAGAGCATGGACAACGACATGGAAACTGTGACGCTAAAAAGGATTAGTGTGTTATTAGACATGAACTGCAAATACAATCTTTCATGATCCCTCAAGTGATACGAGAATACAAGGTGACAAAAACAACTACTCCCCTGGACCTTAAACTCTGAACGGCTAGGAGGTTACACGCCCTTGGATTCTTCCTGGGCTCTCTGTCCGCGGCCTATGCCCGGAGTTGCTCGAAATAGGAATAGCCTTGCAGGCCTCTTGGGAGATAAGCATGAATCATGTAAGGGTCGTGACGGCATTCTGGAGGGGTCCTACCAAGGAATGGGCCAGGAACACTTGAAGAAAATGCCATGCATTTCATGCCGTAGAGCAGAAGTTTCCACCACACGCTGCCTGTCAGGGATAGCCACGGGACAGCCAAATCCCCCAACTAACAAGCAACGACCAGGAAATCCCTTTTAAAGGGGTTTAGAGTTTAGGCTTCAGGTATTCTTTGGAGGGTCCTTTTGGTAGTTACAGATCAGGTTGGGGGATGATATGACTTCAGTTTACGATGCCAGGGATGCTTCCCTTCTGGGGGCCAAATGACATCAGAATGTGGCCCACATTTCCAATTCCATTTCCATATCCCAAACATGCTGCGCTGCGCTTGATTGGCCCAGGAGTTTGAGAATGGCCCATGCGTCTTCGGTTATCACTTGATGCACACTTCGTCACCAAACGAGCAGAACATCTGCACAACACATTCCAACTTACCAACGCTCAGTAGAGAATAAGGGAATATAATCCCTACGTAATATATTCCCTTATTCCCTACTACCCACCAGTAAGCCAAGAAGCAAGCCATGCAACACTGAACATTTGTCCAGAGAAAAATACAAGCCAGCCCGCCCATAAGGCCGAGTCATCCCTTGCACCTTCTACCTTGGGTCATTCCCCCTTACAGTAACTGTTACCACAATGGGTTATAGGAATTATAAGGACCCCTTTCATAAGGGAGGGGGAATGACCCTACTTCTACTATCTATCATGCATTTAGGGGTTAGGGTTAATGCGGACGGGTATCTTCATGGGTTTCAGGATATCTCCGGAATTCTAATCCCTAAACCGCGTGTATATTATAGCTGCCGTTAAGGTTTCGTGTTTATGTGATACTTTTCCTAAATGGGGCGACCCCGACATAGACCTGAAACACTACAATCCCTTTCATGGAGACCCCGCAAAAAAGGTTCCTCATGGGCCCCCAAAATACGATAATTTTGGGAAACTCCTATATCCACCCTTTGAATTTTCAACTCATAGCCTTCAGTGCTGCGCTTGCCAGAAGCGCAGTTCGCTTGCGGCAGCATCGGAGCCTTCAACTCCAAACACTGCAGCAAGCTTCATCACCACCCAGGGGCTCGTACGTGCTCTTTTTGGGATGGTTTGGCTTTTGGAAGGTATTATCAAAAGCGACCTACACAGAAGCTTCTGGGTAAGTGTTACTATGAATCCTTCTTAGCCCACATGGTGTAGTAAAACCGCTTTCTCCGCATATAGCCTTGAAATGAAGGATGCTGGGACCGCCAGTTCATGGAACGGCGAAGGGACGAATTGGTTGTTGTGCTTCATGTTGCAGTTTGGGCTTGGGGCTTCCAGTTAGGAAATTATGTTGGTGTCTCTTGATACACTAGACCCCGAAAGCGCGGTGCATTCTACAGTTTAAGTCCCACTCGTCCGACCAGAGCCCACTATAAGCTCTAAAAACTAAACTGTCACAAGCACCACATGGAACACCTGAAGCCGTCAGCGTACATCCACAGGCCCACAACTTCTGAACACGTACCATGGTTTAATTAAATAATACTAAATCTTGAATCTCACAGCTGGTGTCGAAAACAGGCTCCGAGACTCAAAAAAAGAAATCAACAAGCAACGGAACTCTCAGGGCGTGCAAGGCCTAATCTGCTAAAGACTGAAATCCGACCTCCTTGTAGACACTTCTCAGCTCCTGCCGCCCCCCCCCCCCCCCTCGGCCTCTCCGGCCCCGATGCCGGCGAGGATTGAGGCAAGCACGAGGGACGGAGGCGTGCGAGCACAGCCGGGGATGAGACCAGGGCCATGGCGCAAGAGGAATCTAAGGTTCGAAGTATGGGTCCCTAATATGGG
>CAJNIZ010047835.1:21235-31412 GCA_905231905.1 Symbiodinium pilosum | reverse complement strand
TTAGGGTTTAGGGTTTAGAAAACCTGATGAGGTTCGTGAAATGCGTGCTCGCGCCATCGAAGCCGTTCCTGGGCCGCTTTCGGGGGGTCAGTTCGTCTATGGCGGTAACATGCCTTGAAAGAATTGGCAATGCATGCGTTGGGTACTGCCTCCAATCATTAACAGATGGAAGCTAACTATACTATAACCATGGACCATATATAGCCTTTGATATAATCCCTATTATAGACTGCTAATGCGTGAGGGCAGGACCCAAGGCACACACCCCACCCCGTAATCAGCATTCCGAATGCCAGAGGCATTATACGTGGCGGGGTATTTGTACAGGGTACAAATCGGTCAGGGAACCTCATTAAACATGGTGACAGTGGGGGTTATACGGCATCTAGTATATTACCGGATTTGAAGGTCGGTGGAAATGCGTCTTCTTGAAATGGATAGGGAGAGGAGTCTACAGGGAACCCCCTTGATTGGGGAGGAGGATTTTAAGTTGCTGCTCTGGCTGCATGTGTCAGGTGTGAGGCTTTGGTGAATTCTAAGCCCTTCGGAGGGAGGTTTGTTCCTGTTCGCGGGGTGCCCGGATGCCGGTTCAAAACATTAAACTCTTTGCCCGCTTGTGCAGGGATGATTTTTTTAGGTTGTCGTGGCGTAGGGAGATTGGCTCAGCATTTCCCTGCTAGGGGTTTTAGGGTTTTCAGGACTTCCGGCCAGAAGTGGGACAAAGCTTGCTGGCCCTAAACCCTAAACCCTTTCTCTACCCCTTCCCCTCTAAGAAAAGTGCGGAGATCGCCAAGCAAGCAGGAGACAGACTCGACTGCTTAAAACTTGCATTTCCAAAAAAAGTGAGGGTCCTCTCCTGAGACTCTCTAGAAAAGGCTATTGGGTGTGGAAAGGGGCCCGACTCTTTAGACATACCCTCTGAGTCTCTGCTTGGCATGGGTATGTCCCTTTTTCTCCAGGATGTTATCATATTTACAGCAGGGTCCCAAAAGGGGTTCTTTGGACACCCCCTTTGTGATACTGTCTTAGGTCAAGCCCTGGATACAGCTGCTGGGCGATCGGCGGCAGTGCCCGGAAGTGAGGCACTGGTGTGGGGGCTAAATGGTACTACTGTGGGTATCGGCTTTTGGGCTTGGGCTAGACAATCCGGCCTGGTCGTGAACAGAAAATGGAAACTGCTATTTAGGGTCCAGGGGTTAAATTAGGGTTAGAGGGGCAACAGACAGCATCACAGGAAGCGCTTTTGCATCTCTAAGGATACGGCTACTTGGGATTCGTGTTCACAATGTAGGTGGCAATTTGAGACCCGCAAGCCTACCTAGGGACCGCAAGGAGATGACGAGGGCTTCCCCTTAAAGACTCCATTGATTTAGGGTGAAGGGTTTAGGGATAAGGGTTTAGGTAAATCTTTGATATTTAGAGACCCCACTTAGCTCCATGGGCAGGAAGGCCATGGAAGTTCTCCTCAGGGAGACCCGTGAGGAGTACGAGTCCACTCTGGAAATGTCCCTGGGCGGCTTCATCCTTGGGGAAGCGTTAGGGTGTAGAGTGTAGGGTTCAGGCTTAGCGTTGCTTGCTGTTGGTAGGCAATCACGGAATGCAGAATCATATGGCAAGTATTAAGTTTTGGGGGTGATATGGGCGCTACTTTGGGGATCCACTCCTTCACTCCCCACTGGGAATCAGTCACTGAGGGGCACTGAGGGGGTGGTGCGTGCCACAAACATGTCCAAACAAAAAGAGCTGCGTGCGTAGAATCCAGCTCCCCCAAAGAATAGCGTCGCCCACGCCATAGACCCTATGAACTGTAAAAGCTTCAAACCCTGCAGCCCCAATCCTGATGCCCAACCCCAGGAAGACAGCAAAGGCTGAGGTTGTCCAGGAGCTGCAGGCACTCTGAGTTCAGGGCTTTAGGGTCTTGAGGTTTACGGTTTTGGGGTCCTGGTTTTTGGGGTGTACGGGTTCAGGTCTTAGGGGCTCTTATTACCAAGCACCCCCCAAAGCATTAAATACTCCCCATTATGGCTTTGTATGATGGTTTCAGGAAGTATTTCCTACAGGGGATGGCATTACCCTGGGTACCAGGTACCAGGAAGTCGCCCCCGTGAAGGATTGCCAAACACGGATGTAGGGATTGAGGTCGCGGCATGGGGTTCGAACCGCGTAGCAGACAGTCAGACCCGAAAAGCAGTCAGGCAGTGAGACAGTCAGGTAGGTCCCTGCAGGAGCCTGCTCAGGGACCAACAATCCTGCTTCCGAGACACTGTCTGACTGTCTGCCTGCGGGGTCTGACTGTCTGCCTGGCGGGTCTGAGGGTCTGACTGTCTGCTTTTCGGGTCTGACCGTCTGCTTCTCCTTTCGGGGCCCAAACGCACGCTCTCTCTTAGTGGGGGTTTCTTAAACATTATAACTGATGCTGGGCCCCCTTTTTCTGGAAACTCAAATGTATGTCGTCCATAGCCATCCCGGAGCCCGGGGAAGTTGCATGCGCCCAAAGTTGATAGTCTATTGGTTTGGCCTCAACCCTAGACCGAAAAACCCAAAACTCAAACCACATAAACACGAAACCCACTATAGTAGTTCGCCCCAATTTCCTAGGGTGTAGAGTTTAGGGTTCGGAGTTATGTTCCAGACTTCCGCTCGTTGCCCATGAGACCCATGCTGGACGCTTAGTCTTTTTGGCGGAAGTCCGTGAAGTCGAATGTGTCAAATGGCAGTGGTTGTAGAGTCAGGTTCGTAAAAAAAGGTGGCTTGCGGGGAATAAGGGGGCTATGATCCCTATATACCCAATATATGATATGTTCCTGTATTCCCTACTATGTAACCCCAATATATACCTTATTGTAATGTAGCAGCTTCAATTTTCTTCTCCATTTATTATCACTATATAACCGCTTTAGGACATATTCCCTTATTCCTTACCAACCCTTAACCCTAAATAGTAGTGTCATTCCAACCTATATTATGCCCCCCATATTCCCTTATAACAGAATCCCTTGTTCCCTACTATTTGACCACCAGTTCGTCTGTTGTGTCCTACTGTGAGGAAGGGAGGTTGGAGCCTTGAAGCGCGAGCACGTTGTTGGGCTAGGGCCACTGCTTACGGGGTTTGCAGGAGTAAGGGAATATAGTAGATGTAGGGATTATATAGGGATAAGATTCCCTTATGCACTACTAGTAGGGAATAAGGGAATATACTATTTAGGGACCATATAGGGAATATGTTCCCTTATGCCGTATACTGCGCACCAGTAAGACTGTGCCAGCTTTGGATCGCTCGCTCCTTGAAATCCGAGCGCGCCTTTTCCATCGAATCAGTGGGCACTTTCCAAAATTAGGGTGCCAGCTTTTGTACCTTAACCAGATGTCACACTACGCTTGGTAGCAATCATGTGCCCATAGCTTTGAGAATAGCTGGCATCTACTTGCGAACCACAGAACAGACCCTTTCTTTCTGAACTTCCGTTCCAGAAAAGCCCGAAAGCCATCAACCGACAACCTTGAATTGGTAGCTTCCATACATACGGGAATCCCAATAAGACCCCAATAAAATCGCTTACCAGAATCCTTTTTATGGGGACTACCAAGTTGGTTCCCCTCGTTGTAGGACATTCCCAATTCTGAACCGTCGCAAACCCTAACCCCTAAACCCTAAAAGCCTAAAACCCTAAACCCTAAAAACCTAAAACCCTAAACTCTAAAAGCCAAAAGCCCTAAACCCTAAAACCCTAAACCCTAACTCCCAGTTGTGAATCATCGCAGAGCAGACAGTTGCCTTTCAATTGTGCCCCGGACAGCACAAATATGTTAGTGGCAACTCCACAATATACTTAGGCACTGATACAGGGCGTGTATGGGGCTTAAGCAGGGATTATGTAAGGGTCTACCTTTATGCGCCCATACAGCCTCATTGAGAATAGTATCCCTAGATACCATGATAACCTAAACCCCATACAGTGCCTGTATAGACCCTACCCACACCCTAAACCCTAAACCCCAAACCCTACACTTCCCTGGCTCATCTGGAGGACAGAGCTAGCCAGCAGGAGTGGATGATCCGGCAGCTGGTCGTCGCTTCCTCGGACTTCCCTTGATGAAGACCTTTTCTGGGCTGCTGTTAAGGAACTCAAATTGTAGTCCCCCTTAAGTAGATAGAATATGGCGTTGGGTATGTTGAAATAAGAGCCCAATATACCCCATCTCCTATCTACTTAAGTGGGACTATAAGTCACTATTTTAAGGACACCCCCCTTATTTACTATATACCGATGATATGGTGATTTTATTTCATTTCCTTAACAGCAACTGTTTTGGGTTTAGCGCCTGCTTGTTTGCTTATATAGAGTAGTGGTGCAAAGGCGATGGATAGCAGAGATCTGGACCTTCAATGTAGGCTTCAGCTTCTTCCAACTATTCCTGGCTTTGCTCGCGGTCATTTGTTCATGGTCACCATCAGTGGCCGGTTTGGCCAGGCAGGTTTCTAAACGAAATTTAACGCTGACCCATGCATTAATAAGCGACTGTCAACCGGCGTCGCTGCACTGGGAGGAAACCAAGGTAAGCGCTGTTTCCAGAATGGGTGGCTTCTCAACATAGGCAGGGCCGAACGCTATAGACCTGTTTGTGTCCGAAAACGTGAAAGCATTTAAATGACAAGGCCACAGGCTGGCTTAGAAGGCCCTCCATCGCGAAAGTTCGCAATGGTACTCGCGAAAGGAACTTGAATGAGAGAATTTGGCAGAACCACCATATGGGCCACTGTCAATACTAGCTGTATACCAAGGGGCCATTCACGAGGGGTAGTCAATAATAAAGAAGTTCGGAATAGAGCGGACTTGCGGCCCAACAGAATAGTACGGAATTCGGGCAAGGCAGAAACGGAATAATGGCATGATTTGAGTTGAAAGCCCGGAAGACCGAAAAGTTGAGCCCTTTACCCAGAAACCAATTCTATTTCCGGATTGCGATTTCATCTTTTCAATTTCCTATAACTTAAACTGCTATACAAAAAAGCCTTGCAAACCATCCCTGTGAGCGGTAGCATATCTAATGGCCCTCAAAAGGGGTACGGAATTATCTGGTCAATGCCAGGCCTGGGCCTCAATCTCTGAAACCTAAATTAGACATTTTAATCCATTATGCGGATTCCAGATTTCGTTTAATCTCTAAAGCCGAAATTAGATATTTCATTTCCAGCGCCCGCAAGAATCCTTCCTTGGAATTCCGCCTAAACCCAGGCTCCCCGCCCCCCCAATCAACCTTTCCCAAACTTAATTGCGATGGCCCTTCTTTTCTTTTATGGACTCGTCTAATTGCTTGGAGGGCTGATGTCGCGAACCCCCCATCAAGCATGGACGTACGGGCCCCTTTAATAGTTTTTGAAAGTCCCTGACATGTTCCCTAATATGGGCCCACATCATTCCACTGCATGAGGAAATTACTCCCCAGAATACCATGCACAATCCCATAATCCCAGCTTCCGTTCCATGATCCAATGTCCTTTCCCATTTGATTTGAAGCGCAATAGTTTCCATTGTCTTTTCCACAAACTACATGAGGAAATATCGACTGCAGCTCATATGTCCCTATACAACCCTTGCTAAACCCTAAAGCCTAAACCCAACACACTAAATCCTAAACCCCTAGTCCTAGACCTTAAAAACCTAAACTCTAAATCCTAAACCCTAAGTCCTAAAACCTAAACCCCAACCCTTTGACTTCGTCGCAAAGGACGTTGTTGAGATCTTGGAGGATGCTCTCCTTTGCCATGGCCTTGGAACTGATCTTCTTGCTGGTTGTTAGTGGTCTAGGTTTAGGTTTTCGGGATTAAGACTTGCTTAGGATTTAGAGTTTAGGTTTTAGGGTTTCGGGGTTAAGACTTAGGGTTTAGGATTAGGGTTTAGGTTTTAGAGTTCAGGACTTGGGGTGTGTAGGAGTTAGAGTTTAAGTTTTTGTTGGGACTTAGAGTTTAGGCTCAGATCGCTGCAGTAGCCCCTATAGATTCCCAATAGAACCGTAGTTGGAATTTTCTTTTGCATTCCTCAATTCCAACCAGTAGGACTTGGGTGGTAGCACAGATTCAAACGGGTACTTCTCAAAGAGGTGTCTCAGCAGTATAGTCCTCAGCGTTGGAAGGCCAAATGTCAGGCCGATGACCCCACTCCATTGAAACGCGCTCCATGACGTGTATGTTCTATATAGCTTCCTACCTACACTCTTACAGCCTTTATTTGGAGTACCCAAGTTTGAGATTTCTTAGCTATGAAATTCGGTACCCTAAGGGGGTACAGTAATATGCTCAAGAGGCACGCCAAGCGTGCCGGTCGACCTGGAGCTTTTTTTCGCTGACGTTCTTGCCCAACCAGTATCCGAGGACTAATGCCTCTAGTGCAGTTTGCAAGAGTGCAGACGCAGAAGCCCGGTTTCGTTTGCTGCATCAAGCGACGTTAGACGCTCTTGCAAGTTGAAGGTCTTTACCACGCTTCTACGAAAAAAAAATCTTTGCAGAGAGCAGGAGCTTCGGACACGGTCCGTGTCCTGCCTTCGGGTTCTGTCGCGCTGCGGCGCAGCAGCGAGGTGCTTCCCTGAACATGTCCAAGGGTTTGAATGGCAGTCTCTCAAAACAATGCCTGTGCAAGCCCATTTTTACACAGACTTAGGGCCTAGGGGATCGCGCATAGCGGTAGCAGAAGGGAAGAGAAGGAGTGTAATGTGGTGAAGATACCGCTTCTGCAGCATTAGTAGTACAGGACCAGATTCTTAGAGTTCTAGAAGCAGGCGTTTTCTGTTAGTAAGAGGGGCCTCAGGATTCAGTACTAACCGAAGCAGCAAAATGGAGTGTCCCGCCTGCAGGTCTGAGCCATAGGAGCTTTAATTCCACCCCATGACAAACCTATAGTCCTCCTGAGTACATAGAATATGGCTTTGGGTATGTAATAATAAGATTTCCATGAACCCCATATGCTACCTACTTAAGGGGGACTATAAGCTCGCTTTTTCCTGACCACCCACTGCTGAATATATAATTCACGCGAAAAAGAGATCCCAGTCACCACTATCCCTTGTGGTTATCATTGGTGGGTGGGGGAATCCTAAACCCTAAACCCTATAGACCCTAAACCCTAAACCTTACTTCTTTATCTCCTGGCCAGGCGCGCCTTGAACACGCTTGGCGTGGCGTGCGGCAGCCGCCCCCTGAGCTCAGGACTACGTGGCTTTTTTAAAGCTTCAATTATAAGATATTGGCCTAATACTGCAAGGTTCCTGAAAATTCATTAATTAATTTCTGTTACCAACAATCCTAATATTTAGCTGAAATTGTGATTTCTACTGGGGTTCCAAATCCCTTAGAGAATATACTTCCTAATAGTAGTCACCGTATCTCATTCTTTCGTTTCCCACTAACCGCCCGTGCCCTAGAACTTACATGCTATAGTCGTCCTAACTTCAACTAATCGTGAGTCGCTTAAACTCAGTATGGCTAAAGTCTTTCTAAGGAGGACATCAGACTTTCCTTGCGTGTCCGGGTAAGGGGATGTCCTTCCGCTCTGGATTCCGGATGGGGTTGTCCCAGATTGGTTGGCACAGCAGGCTGTGACCCTCAGCCCAAAGTGCAAAATGACAAAAGAACATTTGAGACCATACATGGTGAACCAATGAAAAGTGGCTTTCTGGGTTGAACTCCAGTCGCCTTGCTTGGCCTCAGAGGCGACAGCGCAGCAGAAGAGGCTGACGTGACCCTCGAAATGCCGGACATGGAGGCACGGCAGGGATTTCCAACTGGGTGCTTCAAATAGGGGAACTAAAAGATGATAAAATATTTAGTAGTAGTTTGGAGGCTTTATATGTTGTAAAATGGTTGTCAGCGTGGCCAGGTACCGCCTTTCTGCACAGGAGTACAGGTTTAGAATACAGCCATACTGGCTCACGGCGTTGGCGTATTGTAGCGTGTTGCTTGAGTGCGGGGTGTACGTTGTACCGTTTTGGGGTTGTAGATACTCGGGTCCAAGCGTTGGTGTGTAGGACGGTTACTTGGCTGATTCTCAACGATTGCAAAAGCAAAAGTCTCAGGGTTTGCATTTTCGGCTTAGGAGACTGTATGCACAGAGAGTCTTGTAGTTACATGCAAACTGACACTCTGAACCCTTCTCAACGCTTGTCTTAGCTTTAAACAATGTTTACCCTCCCCAAATTAACTAGAACCTGAAAAGTTCAGCCCTCATGGACTACTATCCCTTCGAAGGGCGCCTACAAAGGGTTCCGCCTTGCTTTGGGGGAGGCAGTTCCCTTTCAACTAGAATCCCCTTTATGAGACAAAGAAGGCCGACGCACCCTTTCCGCCCCCACAAGACTTTGAGTGCTGGTATATGCTTATCCCTAACGGTCCAAGTATCCAATAAGTAGGTACTTGAGATTTTGGTAATCATAATTTTAGTACAGATTTTGGATAATAATATGATGATTGGGCACTTGGGCCCTGAGGGTAATGTAATTACACCCCGAGCAACCCTAGGACCAGTCCTGCCTCCGCTGATGTGACGTGTGGGGTTTGAAGCCTTTCAGGGAGATTTGGGGGCTTCTTAATGTTGTGGATACGGTGCTAGGTCTGTATGCTACGGATAGAAGGCGTATAGACGGAAACACGTAATCACTCAAACCCAGGAAGCAATCTTCGTGAACATCCCTGGTCTATGCTTTCTCAGCAGCCCCTAGATACAGATTATACGTAGCTGCAACCAGACATAGTTGAAAGGAGATTCTATGAACTCAGAATCCTGCTTGCTGTTGACTGTTGACGGAAATCTTGCTCCACCCCAAGCACTTTCCCACAGATTGAAGTACTTTAGGAGCTCTAAGTGGTGCAAGATGTTCTTCCCCCTGAAGCCCTTAGCCAAAAGCCCTCAACCAGAAACCCTACACCCTGAACCCTTAGCCGTAAACCCACATCGGGGGCCCATCTTGGCAGGGAGCTTCCATGCCCCTCGGCAGCTTCCCGCTGCACCTAGGGCGGCCGGAAACCGAGGAGGCGGGGCGGCGGACGTGAGCTGAGAGGGTTTGTAGCTGAGGCTTTGGGGGGATAAAGGTGTATGACAGGATTATGCTGGGCTCAGTTACTCATGGTGGAGACCAGGCTAAGGAACAGGAAGCAAACCAAATCAAGTCCTTGTTGAAGTGGTTTCAGTGCATCCGTCCTAAAAATCCTTGAGGCCAAACTTGGAGAAGATGGATTCCCACCATTATTGGATCGCCAAGTAAAAGACCTTTTACCCAGCCCCCCCCCCTCCAAAAAACAAATCAGGTAGTCCTTCTCAATCAGTCCCACTAGTATTGGATCCTTAACTAAAGGCTTCTTACCCCTAAACCCTAAATCCTAACCCTAAATCCTAAACCCTTAACCCTTAACCCCAAACTCTTAGTCCTTGTGCTACCAGGCGCAGACATCCCCGGGCTCCGCAACGGCTGCGGCCACGCCGACATCTCCGTTGGAGGAAGACGAAGTCCTGGAGGTCGGTCCTCAAAGGGATGCGACTGGGTTTTGGGTTTTTGGCAAGGGGTTTCATCTGCATCCCTGAAGATGAAGCAATGAAGCTCCCGCCCCAAGTTGTAGAATGAAATCATTTGGGAAGTATTTGTGATTAGTGGGTGGTGAGGTACAGTATTACGTTAGAAGGGATGGATGTAAAAGCTTGAACAACTAGGAACACACAATCGTCAATCCTTCTAGTGGAATGTATCCATATATCCTCCTAAGCCTCGTTCTAAGTCAGGCTTGCATTATTCAAGTCTTCAAGTTTAAAGTACCTTTGAGTTCAGGGTTTAGGGCGAGTACCTTGGGAACTGCCCTGTCTGGAGGAGACGGAAGGTGAAGCCGATGAGGATGCTGCAGCCGAGGACCGGCGTCGGATCCGCTTGAGGAATGGGTCTGAAATCCTCCAAACGGAAGGATCTGGTCCTTATTGCAGGGAAAGGTTATAAGTTATAAGTTGTTGAATTTAGCCTCTGACAAGGGAGAGCTTCACAAGGTTCCACTCAGAATCACTGCTTCTGATACGAAGAGTTATGTTCTGGTTGTTTAGGGTCACACGTGTAGTTCTGCAGAGGATGCAAGAGAGTATTTCCTGGTCCTGCAGCAAGCTACTGGGTCCTTGTTGCTTCGTGTGCCGAACCCAATGGCCCT
>CAJNIZ010047835.1:0-21135 GCA_905231905.1 Symbiodinium pilosum | reverse complement strand
ATACGAAACGACGTGCGCTCGTAGCTATAACAGGGCTGGAAGCTGCCGCCCCTCCGATAGATCTGTCCAGTTGCCATGAAAAATGGCACTACCGAGTGGGCCTTCCATGGCACTACCATTTTGCAATATGCTTGCCCAGGGGTCGCAATATCCCAACCTGGGCCCCTGCATTGCAACAGCATCAGGAGGAGCCACGAAGGGGTGGCTACGTTGGTGGCACTGCAGTGGCCAGCCAGGCTTGGAGAGCGTGCAACAGAGTTGAACAAAATGGTCTAGAGTTTCGGAATTACATGATATATGGTGTGGGAATCCCGCGCTTGTTGAAGCTTGCTTTCACGTCATTTGTTCAGGGCCTTAAAGGTGCCATGCCGTGGATGAGGGTAGTCTAGTAGGGCATCTAAAGTGCAGAATGCTTGGCGTATAGTCAGTTACTTAGGCTGGTGCAGGACTTCCTCCACTAGCAGAACAGTATTCTGAATATTCAGGCATGACATATGTCTGTTCTTGTGCATTTTTGCAACAAGTGCACGTTGTAAATAATGAAAACCTTAAGCAATGCGATCAAGGATTGCATGGGACTTGCAGTGTTGGTCCGTGCGACGAAAGAAATCCAGCAGAGTGCTGCGGCTGCTTGCTCAGAATTCCTGTGATTTTGCTGAGCGACCTGCTCATTAATTTGGGGTCTTATCTTCGAGACTTCAAAGCCCACGGCACCAGGAAAGGTCTTTGCAAGGACATGTTTTCCATGCGGAGATTATTGGTGCATGGCCAAGGAATCAGCGATAGCTAGTGCAGAGCCAACATACCACCACTTTGCCCCCGCTCCTAGCCAACGCGGAGCCATCACTTTCAATCTCTTTCTCCTCTCACTCACTGACTCACTCACCCACTCACTCACTCTAATTTTTATTGTTTTTTTTCGGTTTCTTCTCTCTCTCGCTCTCTCTCTATCCTTCTGCGCCTTTTCAAGTTGTGTTTTCAAGCCTTCGCAGCGTCAGGCCGTGCCTGCGCGGACAAGCGCTGAAGCGCAAGGGCAAAGCGAAGGTCCAGGAGGTGCACATGGGGGAAAACCAGGGATCTAGGGAGGTGCCGGTTACAAAGCTGGCAAGGCATTTCCTTGAAAAAAGAAAATCACATGCAGAGCAGAGGGCTTATTTAGCAAGCAGTGCCTGATGTGCAGAAAATCAAGGGACTCACGACGTCTTTACTCCAGAGCGATGCCTGGGCACAGACACCCTTGAGGTCACGATCGAGACCCAGCTGGTACAGGGACTGCGGCGCCGACCTCCCCGCTCGACAAGGTGCCATTTGGCGAGAAAGGGTCGGTCAGAAAAGGGAAGCGCCATCCTTCCGAGATACACCACGAGATGTAATGAGATATACCCGCGAGGATTATGTTCTCAGGGTCTCCAAGCCAGCATCGGCTGAGTTGATTTGAAAGGGGTTGGGCTAGCAGCTAAAGCTGGCCAGATGTGCTTTGGAGCGAACCACCCTCGCTCACTGATTTGCGCGGGTGTAAGAATGTCAATAGGCAAGCCCAATGTCCACATGGGAGAGTTGAGGGCGTGTGACGACCTAGCAAATCTGAATGATGGTGGTGCGCATGATGCAGGATGGTTGCCATTTCTTGTCTCCATTGCATTGACTTGTTGCAAGCAGTATGCAATCTGTAGTGGAATCTAAACTGGCCTGACAGGGGCACCCGCTCCAACACCAAAAGCGACTGTGATTTTTTAAGCGATGAGTCGGGCAAAACAGCTACCCCACAGTTTTCTGTGGCGAGCTAGCCTGACAAGGGCTATCGAGACCATCTGCCGAGGGCCTGCTTTCACACCAGCGCATACGAGAAGGTCACCCCTTTTGGCCAAGCGATGTCTACAGACAGATGGTGTCGAACTTGCTCCTGCTATGTCAGACTGCAGCACAGCTACGACTGAGGCACTGGAGTTGATGCAACGACAGAACAGGGAATTACGCGCTGCCTTAAAAACCATGCCGTGGCCGAGTCTTGTGTCCTTCGAAGCATACGGCCAAACGCACGATCTGCCATATCGGCCTGCCCCAGTCCCACATGCGCAAATGGACAACTTTCCGAACGCAGGGTTGCAGTTCCTGAGTGGCTTTTTCGATGGGGATGGATGTGTGCGCCCTCAAACAAACCTTTCAGGGTGCAGGCTCATTGTCGCCCAATCTTTCCGCAAGGTTGCAGTTTTGTTGTCTTTTCTGGAGGTATTTGGCGGCACTATAAGCCGTCACTCGAACGGAAAAGGCTTGTGCCAACCGATGTTATGCTGGCATGTTGGTGGGTTCCCAGCTCGCCTTGCTGCCCATGCTTTGGCCGCCAACAGCATTACCAAAAGAAAACAGCTGCAGCTGGCGGCAGCCTGGCCGTGGGAGAGGTGTGGACAAGAGGCCTGCAGAGATGAATTGCGTGCTTTGAAAAAGTACGATTCAGCGGAGGCTGGCCCATGCTCCTTGGGTTACTTTACGGGCTTCTTCGATGCCGAGGGGTGTCTCTGCCACCTTGGTGGGGCTAGGCTTTCTTTGCAAGTGAAACAGAAGTTTCCCACGGTGCTTCAGTGTTTGAGAGAGTTCTTGGCGGAGAACTATGGCTGTGTCCACCTTTATGGCTACAAGACGCATTCTGCATTGTCCGTGTCACGCACATCTATCTGCAAAGAAGTCCTGCGAGCCATGCTAAGCTCTGGCTTGATATGTAAAGCTGAACAAGCGAAACTGGCCATAGGCCTGACACCCCAAAACTCATTGCCAGTCCGGCTTGCGCTTGGAGAGCAAGTTGGCAACCAGAGTTTTGGGAGGAGATTGGATGAAGATGGCTTGGAGAGGGCTCGTAAGATACAATCAGCAATGAGTCGAGCAACCGTCTTGAAGGACCAAGGGCGTTTGATGGAAGCTGACACCAAATTGCAGCAGGTCCAGCTTATGAAGGGCAAGCACAAGCTACTGAATGCACTACGAGAAAATGAGCAGCTGCGACAATACATCGGCAATATTCGGGCCTTGCAAAGCCACACTGACCAGCCGCTGTTTTCCGTGGGAAAACTTTGGGCGCTGTGATCCTACAGCCCTCGTAGCAAGAAATCTCCTTGCATGGCCCCGTTGGGTTTGCAAGGTAGAGTTATCCAGAATGGTTGAGACGGCCTAGCGGGCCCCCACTTCCCAGATGTTCGGGTGACACATACTCACTGGTGTTCAGTATGCTTTAGCGTGGTCTTTATAGAAACTCCCTATCAGGACCCCTATAGGCCGTAGAACTCATTCCTCCAATCCCCTATAACCACAAGTAAGCATAACTTGCAGCATAACTGCAAAGCAGAGTGTGCAGGTGTTGGACTCGCTCCACGTGAGCAATCCGCAGCGGATGGCCCCGGCACACTTCTACGAGTGACTTACTGGTGCTTGAGGGAGCGTGGGGGAGTGGATCCCCACAACAATCCCTCTTTGGATACTGACCCCCCTTTCAGTAACAGTTGGATAATATCATAAACTAGTTATATATATATATAGCCCTCAATAGGACCCCTCTTATAGAATGTTCTTGGGTATACACCTTTATTGGTTGTCACGCTACAGTTGGATCCCGTACGTATTCCCTAAACAATGCCCCAATCATAATCCTAAACCCTAAACACATAAATGTCCCTAATGTTCAGTCCCCCGATCCCCCTGAAGCACGAGTAAGGGAACTACCTTGCAGGTTGGCAGGTAGCAGGTAGAGCAGGGCCCATTCTTTCGGCTGAAATATACTGTGGCGCAACACCCTGAAGAACACTCAGCAATATTGTGGACACAGATTCCTTGTATTTTGTTCTGAGTAGACCTCAGAGTGCTATTGGATGCTATTGTCAGACCCTACAGTATGCGTGAAATTTCTGCTTCGAAAGGATGAGCCCAGTAGAAGTTGGACAGATGGTCGGCACTGAGTGTCGTTGGTGGACAGGCAGGTTCAGGTGGTAAGCCTGGAAAGGACCATGAAGGACTAGGCCTGGTTCTTCGTAGGGAACATGGGAGTATATAATACAGGGATGATATGGGGGTTGCATTCCCTTCTTTCCTATTAGGAACCAGTAAGATGAAGGACTGGTCGAAATGAACGTAGATGACTTTTTTGCATTGCAGTGCCAGTTTCACTTCAAGTTAGCTCTCACTAGTCTCTCACTCGTCCTTGCATAGCCAAGACCGTGAGAGCCACACCCAAGTTTCAGCGGAGGGTGCCCTCTCGTGAGCAGACGGTCGCCGACATTTTGCGAGCGCCAAGAAAGCCACGAGTAAGGTCATGAGATAGCATAAGAGAACATCGCATATGATTGAGTATCATACCCAAACATGTGTGGGTACTCAAAGTCGCAAGCATGGGGATCTTTTTGGCTTGGGAAGCACCGCTTGATGTTAAGAGATTACAAATGCTTGTAGAAGCAACTGGGGTTGGCAAGCCGGTTACTGTAAGAGCCGGAACAGCGTTTGTTGAGTAGTTTCAGTTCCCTAAACATCACCCCCACCTACCCCCAACAATAGACATGTATGTGAACAGATTTGGGCTCCTATAATGGCATTTGGTATTAGTGCCTGGGGGAAGTGCTTGACATTAAGAAGATGGGCTATTGCTGTATTGCACCGGCCTCAAGCCACAGCGCGTACTTACAAAACTCTATTCAACATGTCCAGGTAGGCAATCGCAGAACATTCCCAAACGTGTGCAGTCTGCCGCATATAGCATTTGTTGAAAACGCAAACGCGCCTCACCCTGAATCGTAAATCCCAGGGACAGCGAAGGTGGTACGAGATAATGACATGAACTGCCAAAATTTCAGGAAAGGGAAATCCTGAGCCTGCAGTCTCTTCAAAGCGTTATATAGCATTACGTAGGATCGTGATCGGGCTACAGGAGTATGTAGGCTAAACACCCAAACTTGATATCCTGAACCCTCCAATGGCGAAGGCAATACTGGTGACGCTTGGCCAGCAGTATTGGCTCAAATGATCGAGGCTTTGGCAAGTAGAGTGGGAGGCGCGGCAATGGCCTTTCCCGGCTCCTTGGACTTGGACCAATCGGTGAGTTCAGCTCAGCTTTTGCAAGCTCTTCAATTCAATTGCATGGGCTTAGGACCTTTTGGTACGGAGATATTCCTTTCGTCCTTAAAGTGATCCGACCTTGAAAAGGGGGCCTAGGCCTAGGCTTGGGAAGAGCAAAGGCTGTGTCGTGGGTTGGCTTAGTTTTTGCGCCGTAGGTTTTAATACGACATTTTCTACTTTAATACGGCACCCAAACCTCGGGGGGAATGTAGAAAGTACTGTAGGACCCCCAATATGATATCCTGTACTTACTATGTTTTAATTTGTAGGTTTCCTAAAGGGGATCTACTTTCTAGATTCCCTCCAGGGGTCTGGGCAAAGGATGGCAATCCTCTTAGCCCAAACACTGTGTGGTCAGAGCCTGCGCTCTGCAGGGAGATTGGGCACATAGCCTGGGCCAGCAAGAATATGGGGTTTTCCCAAAACTTCGGATTATGGTTTTTTAGGGTCTTTATTGGGGTCCCCCCCCATTAACCCATATGTGACGCTGAGATTCAAGCACACCAGCAATGATGCGATAAGCTGTGTTGCCATTCCATCGTTCTGTGTTGCACCGTGCACATGTCAACACAGTTGCGCAGCATGTAGCAGCCATCCTTCCTGAAAGGGCTTCTGAGCACAAGTTAGCAATTGCAATGGTATAGGCAGTTTTGAAAACTGCTCATTATTCAGTCTCTCGCAGACGTAGGCTTCCCCCCAAGACAACTTGTCTTTTGGCTGCCCGATTCTTGCAAAGTGGCCGTTGTAACCAGCAAATTCTCCTTCTTTCCCAAAACAATTAACTGATCTGCCTGCACAGTCCTGCACACAATTCACTAAACTCAATTTGATTTTTGGGAGTACCCTGCACGTCGCATGTACAGTATAGCCCAAGACAGAAATCTATTTACCAAACTTAACCCTAGCTACCAAACCAGAAGATCTGACCATTCAGGCGACAAAGGCTTCGGCCAATTGTGGTCTTCGAACAGTCGCTCGTCTGGTTAGGCAAGAAGGGTGGAAAGGGCTTTGGAATCACGTTCCCTTCCTAGCCCTTGAGTATCCAGAGAGCTGGGTTTTTTGGGGGCCCCTTATTCTCTTGATCTAGGCCCATGCATATAGCTTGAGGGTCCAAGAGGGTATCCAATTTTTCGTTGAAACCCCATGTAACGAATTTGTGGAGATCAAGGACCAAAGTTATCCTGGCGGCTCCTGTTTTTTTTCTCAAATAGCTCCGACCCGAAGCTTCCCATGCTTTCCGAAAATAGACGCAATGAAATGAAAAAGCTTCGCAGCTACTGAAAGCAAAACATTCAGGCTACACCCCAGAAAACTTTCTTTACTAGAATCCAATGCCTCCGCCTCAACCTTAAAATGAAATGTCTCACCTCAGCCCCCTCCAAAAAAATCCCCAAAACAGGTTCTCCAAACCCTGAAGCTTACGTCCACGCAACGGGGCGACGGAAAAGCAAACAAGACAACCTACTACACAAAAAGGCCTTAAACCCTAAATAAGGCCCGACACCCTAAACAAAAGGGCCTACCTCTTCTCTGACCTCCCATGAGGCCTGAGCTTGCACCAGTCATGGCGGGGGTTTCAGACCAGAATCCTAAACCCTATATCCAGGGGCAGTCTTGCCAACCCCCCAATGCTCAAGCCTGAGGGCCTACCTATAACCCGAACTACCTACACAGCTTAGTTGTACTTACCCTTCAAATAATAGGTCTACCCCGTAAAGCTGGAGGTAATTGGGATTACAGGTAAACCCTAACATGAAATCTAGTAACCTTAAACCCTAAAGCCTAACATGAAATCTTGAGGCCCGGGACAACCCTGCGAGCCGCTGAAAGTAGCGGTGGCAGAGGAAGGCCCGGAGAGAAATGGGGGATTTCCCAAGTGAAGAGATATAGAGGGTTATATGAGCTATAGTCTACACTCCTTTAAGGTCATTATTTAGGGTTTAGGGCCTAAACTCCCTAAAGGGGGTTTTACAGGGGATTATATAGGGGAGCATTAATTATAGGGCTTATTAAGGGGGATAATCGGAGTTTACACTATAGCTCATGAAAGGATTCATAAAACGGCCCCTTTATACCTTAGAAAGGCGAACTCCGTAGGGTGCAGGTACGGTTGCGGGGTTAACATCAGGGTGCGCAAGGCCAGGGCACGGGATTAGGGGTGAGGGTTCAGGGTTAAGCCTGTATAGAGGTCATGGCAGATGAAAGGCTTACAATCCGGATTCATGGCTTTTGGCTTGAGATGTTTTGGGCTTTGGGTGGGTCTTTGAGGCAGCAGCGGTTGGAATTTCATAAATGAGATGAAGTCATATGGGAATATTTTGAGATGGGGTCTGCCGCGATTGAACCATCAGCAAGGAACCCCGTCACGATTGTGGGGCAGTCGCAAGAGACGGGAAACTCTGAAGGATCGTTTCAAGCTAACCCTAAACCTAAACCCACAAACTATAAGTGAGCGAACGGGCCCCTGAATCAGGCATGCCCCTCTACAGTCTACAGGTTTCTGTATACTCGTGTGTGTATGTATACGTCCATGGGCGCAGATCTATGAATATATATATATATATACACATATATACATATATATATATGTGTGTGTGTGTTAGATCTATGATTATATATATATGTAAATGTGTTTGCTTATTCATTCATATGCATATTGGCACAAAAACGAACCTATACGTGCACGCATGCCTCATACATTGTCAATCATTTTGTCGGGATCCCTTCACGCTCTAGCTTAGGCATCCAGAAAAGCTGGGGCCGACCTGTGAAGCTCCCCATGAAGACCTTTCAGCCAAAGCCGGACATGCACCCATAGGTCGACTAGCCATCTCCATTCATGTCAACAGTTTTTTAGTACACACTCTATATATACATATATAAATGCATATACGTACATATGTGATGTTTCTCTATGTTGTCAGTGACTGAAGCCAACTTGCTCCCTCTATCTACCGGGATAAGATTTTCTCATGATTGCTTCTGTTGCAGCGTTTCTTTCCAGAGGTCTATATTTCGGTTTTTGGAGGCCCCAACTAAGCCCTAAAACCCCAGATTACATACATCTCCCATAAAGCCCCATACAAAGCCCTTTACAGAGACCCTTCAGTTCCATTTTGCGAAGCCTAAATCCCAAACACTAAGCTCTTAACTTTCAATCTTTCCCATAAGCAATGCACCCTACTCTGAGTCATGAGCCTCAGCGACAGCAACAAAATCTCGGAACTTATTGCTTAAAAGAAATGAGAGGTGCGTTCTGATTAAGGTAAAGTGGCGGGAATTGAAGCATACCCTAAGCCCCAAAAGCCTCAAATCCTAAACCCTTAACTCTTAAACCTTTAAGCCATTTTGTAAACCCCCCAGGTGAGCCAAAGTGCCGAAGCGAGGCCGGGGGCTTCAGGGAACAGCTGCCGAGGTGCACTTCTCATTCAGGTTATCTAGGGGTTTAGTTTTTGGGGATTAGGGCTAAGGATTTAGGATTTAGGGTCTAGGGTTTAGGGTTTATGCAATTGGGTGGGGGGATAATGGACAAGAACATGAAAGAGTAATATAGTTGGAAAAGACAGCGCAACTTGGAATAGGAATTCTGATTGTGTAGTTGATTATAGGAATTTGGGATATATGAAGTAGGATTTGTCTTATCGTTTTTGTGTGTGGTTCCTTGGGAATGTTGGTATTAATATATATTAGGGACTTAGTCCAATTTGGGGGTCCATAAGTTTGAATCCTACCGCTTGTAGGGATATGGGGTGGCCAAATAGCTATGTAGCGTCCCTTGCAGAGAGGTCAATGGGACGTAGGTTTTGAGAGTGAGGTGCGGACAATCAAATGAAAACAAATGGAACATGAAGTGGAAACTGGGGGCCTGAAGGGTTTTATCGGGCTAAGGGTTCAGGATAATCTTGCGGGTTCTTGCTCGCAGGGAATGAGAAAATGGAACAGAACATGGAAAGCATTGTTGTAGGGGGGGGCCATCCATTTCTGCATCCCCTATGAACGGGCAGCAATACGTGGGCCATTTGGCACACGACTTGCTGGCGGAGTTACATGGTTATACAGCGATATTTCGTACCATCTGGATTTTCACCAAGCGGAGCGCTCTATAATGCTCTACAGGGACAGAAAAGCAAAAAGAGGGATCACGGGGTTCTCCTGAGCCTGAGGACTATTATCAGACACTCCCGTTGGGCCCGTGCAGGGAGGTGTGTTTAGCAAGCCAGCCTTCTTGAGCGGCTAGGAAGCCCTTGAAATCAAGGGTTCAAGCATTCTGGGAGAGGGTTCAGGGTGTAGAGTCTTATTGTATATCACTCTAAACAGAGTCACTCCACCATTTTTGTGAGGCCGCGACTTTCAGCCCAATCGGCCCTCCTTCCAGCGCAGCGGCGGCGCACGGGGCGGCAAACAAGGGTCGTTTGTTGTAGTCTGAATAGGTCCCCAGTTTCAGGCTTTTTTTTTGCGGTGTAGAGGCGTTTATAACAGACTTCAGGGTCCACAGTAGGTATTAAAAATGTTCTGCTCAGAGCCTGAAGAGATGGGTGCTTCTCAAGAAAGGCGCCCCTGGCGACCAGCAGGATGTATGGGGATCATGAAGAGCTACATGGGCAGGGCCTACGCAGGGAGATGATGAGGTGAGAAGCAGGCAAATCGGCGGCAACCCTGCAGCAAGCCTAACTATTTGGCGGTAGAGTAGGGGCCTAAACACTTACCAATATTATGGGCTGAGTTTCCATGCATAAACATAGATAGGGTGCCTCAAACAGACCACCAAATGACACTGGCAGGTATTTAGGCCCCTTACAGACAGGGAAGCCCATTTGGTTCTCTTTTAGAGGGGCTGCTATCGTTATAGGGCCCTTGTGGATCTCAAATGGATCTTCTGGCCTTTCTGAGGCTGCTCGCCTGGCAGCTGCAGCAACTGACGATAAGGCTTCGGGCTGCCGAGCAGGGTTCACAGCCTGCATAGACTTCTCCATTACCCGCAGTAGCAGCCTAAATTAAAGCTTACCTACACACCCATGATCATGGGGTTCGGGGCTATGGTCATGGATATTCGGGAGGTTAAAGTACTTTCTGTTTGGGAGGGCACAAGAGTCGTTTGTCCACTGTTCAGTAGCCGGACAAGCAGACCTTTTCATATTGCATCCCGTATCTTGATGAACTCTAAATTATTCCTGCGAAGCAAACTTGGCAACATCTCAGACTGCCCGCAACGCGCAAATTTGAACACCTGGAAGGCGCTCAAATTCCATCGGCTCTAGTATAATCCCCGTTATCAGCCCTACATACCTCTGCGGGGCCAGGGCGGTGCCCCGATCTTGCGGAGCTCCTACCGGGTTGACTCCCTTACTGCCCAATGATTGTTTGCAGATCCTGCCAGCCCCCTTGAAGTCTTAACGATTGCAGGAGACTTGTCTTGAGAAACTCACATATCTGGACGAAGGGGATAGCAGCCGCGATGCTGCTGAAGGGATTGTGGACCTGCCCCTTCTCAGCTATCGGAGGTGGGCGGGGCGATGAAACCTTGCGAATTCATCAAAATACTCCGGTAAAATTCTCTCCAACTCTCCAGAAAACCCTACGCGTCCCCTGGGTCCCTTAGGAGCCTCCATTTTGAGAAAGCTCCGCTAAAGCCCGAGGGGTCCCTAATTTGTTGAGAAAGAAAGTCCTCCTTTTGTTTTTTGTCTTGCAGGCCGCCCTTGAGCGACGTGTTGCTGCCTTGGAGGAGGACTTGTTCAAGGATTTAGGTTGGGTCATTCCCCCTCCCAGTAACTGTCCTTAAAGGGGCCTTCTTAAGGGGGTTCGTATAACTCCGATAACCCATTGTGGTAACAGTTACTGTAAGGGAGAATGACCCCAGGTTTAGGGGTTTCGGGTTTGGGGGTTTAGGGCCTCTAATGCAAGGCTTGGACTTTCAGGTTGCAGTCACCTATCAGGCCCTTGATCTTCACACTTCACATTATGGGGATTTCCAAACATGATTGTTCCTGCATGGGGGGCCTCAGAGCAAGGACCAAAATCTTGCTGTCCACTTTGGACCCCGAATTTGTGGAGAAGCTTGCTTCGCATCAGGCCTACGCACTGCATGGATTACGTTGCAGGCTTGTTGCTGTAGAAGCCTAACTGGCCTAAGTAATTACCAATATGAAGCTTCCATATCGCTTGTATAAGTATGGTAGAGGGTACCTCGAATACACCTCAACCAGATCTTGTTCATTATAAAAATTCTATAGGCGCCTAAAGTATCCTTGTACCTCAGCATTTTGACGCCCTTTGGCTTAGATTAAACCCTAACCCCTAAACCGATAATCCCAGAAAGATCGTGCCCTACACCCTGTACCCTAAGCCCCATATCCTATGTATACCCTTCATCCTGCACTCCATACTCTACACCACTTGGTTTTGGGCTTAGGGTTTCGGGCTTGGGGGCTCCATTGAAAGGACCTTAATGGGCACCCCAAAAACGGAACCCCAAGAATAGAATAGGAATAGAAGGACGCTGATAGGTACATGCCTATCATATTCCTACTATATGTTTGGGGTTGCTTGTTTGGGTCCCTACCTAAACCCTCAACTCTAGACCCTCAACCCTAAACCCTGAACTCCAAACCTTCAACCCTAAACCCTCCTTCCTAAACACTCACCCCTAAACCCTCAACCCCTACACCCTTAAGAATCCGTTCATCCATATTGCAGGAGAACCGCATGCTCCGAGCAGCCCTTGCTTCCCTGCGGGACATTGGGGCCAGCCCGGTGCCCAGCAATCTCGGCTTCAGAACGGAGAGATACATACACATGTGAATATCGACATATATGAATGAATGAATGCATGCATGCATGCATGCATGCATGCATGGATGGATGGATGGATGGATGGATGGATGGATGGAATGAATGAATGAAAAGGAATGAATGAATGAATGAATGAATGAATGAGTGAATGAATGAATGAATGAATGAACTGAATGAAGAAATGAATGCATGAATGAATGAATGGATGGATGGATGGATGGAATGAATGAATGAATGAATGAATGAATGAACGAATGAATGAATGAATGAATGAATGAACTGAATGAAGAAATGAATGAATGAATGAATGAATGAATGGATGGATGGATGGATGGATGGATGGAATGAATGAATGAATGAATGAATGATTGAATGAATGAATGAATGAAATGAATGAATGAATGAATGAATGAAATGAATGAATGAATGAATGAATGAATGAATGAATGGAATGAATGAATGAATGAATGAATGAAATGAATGAATGAATGAATTAATGAATGAAATGAATGAATGAATGAATGAATGAATGAATGAAATGAATGAATTAATGAATGAATGAATGAATGAATGAATGAAAAGAAATGAATGAATGAATGAATGGGTGGATGGATGGATGGATGGATGGATGGAATGAATGAATGAATGAATGAATGGAGGAATGAATGACTGAGAGAGGATCAGGGTGGCATGCTATCTTTTCATGGGGACGTTAAACTGAAGGTGTAGCAAAGATGTATGTACGTGTGTCTGCCCTTCATGAAGTAAGCTTTCTGCTTCTATGCTGGCTTTCAGAAGAGATTAATTATGTAGATATTCAGGCGTGTTGGGATATATAAGGTCATATTCTAAACTCCTTCAGGGCGGTATATAGGGGATCATATGGGGGAGCATTATCGGGGTTACTAAGGGGCATACTAGGAGTGTAGACTACAGCTCATATAGGGTTATACAGATATAGAGTGTTGGATTTGCCGTAGAGGGTTTACACCTATGGTTATTTGACCCATTCGCAGCCACCATTGCGGGTTGCCCTGGACCCTGTGGGAACCCTTTTTGTTTGGGTTGGGTTCTATGTGCTTATGTTGGGTCCTTCCCCTTACAGTAACAGTTACCTTAATAGACAATAGGAGCTCTAAAAACCCCTTAATAAAAGCCACTTCAAGGACGGTTGCTGGGAGGGGAAAGGACCTAATGTTTATGGTACACAGTCCTAAACCTCTGGCTTCCGTAGGATACAGGTACTTCCGGGTTTGGTTTTTATTGGGCATAGTCCGTAGCTGGACCCTAAACCCTAGACGTGCAGTTGGGCCGTAAACTGTACGTAACTCATTTTTGTTGGTGGGAAGTTTGAAGATGACCCCGGTCCACTTTTGAAGGTACCCGCAATTAATCTGGAACCCACAATCCCTACACATCCCTAGACGTCCACCACACGGTGTAGGGTTTAGGGTTTCGTATACAATCCTTGCAACCAGTTTCATGCACCCGAAAGTAGTGGAAGACCTAAAGCCCAATATCTCATTGCTTCCCAGCGCCTTGGGCGGTCCCCTGGTTCTGGAAGACCCCTGAGCCATACTCCTAGACATTCGGGTGTAACTCAGGCGACGCCGGTGCTGACTGTAACAGTTGCCAGAAAGGGTAGTAAGAGTTATACTACGCTCCTAATAAAGCCCCCTTAAGGACAGTCACCGTAAGGGGGAATGACCCAGGGCAAAACTCCTTTCAAGGTCTTTTGAAGCCCAAAAAGCATAGGTGTGCTCCGGAGCCTGGCAGCAGACAACCCGCAGGCATTGTAAGTTGGCCCTAAATCCTTCAGGGTGAAGGGTTTGGGTCCAGGGTAATTCTTTAGGGTCTCTCCTTGTGTAGGGCTAGGGCATAATTAAGGGTTGTTTAGGCCTTAGGGTTGCTAGGTTACAAGGATTAGGACCCAAACCTGAAAGCCTACTGTCTGAAATAGGTGTTAAAGCTGCCCAGTCAGATGATTCAAAATATGCAGAGCATAGAGAGCAACCCGTGAAACCCTAAACTTTAGACCCTAACCGCGTCCCTAAGCCCTAGAGTCCCTGAACCCTTATTCCCTATAGTAATCTCTACTTGAGCCATAGTATAGACTCGTTACAGATGGCTATTTGAGCCATAGTCTACACTCGTTACAGAGGGTTATAGAGAGGATTATATAGGGGAGTAGTGTTATATAAGGGTTAATAAGGGGGGTACTAGGAGGTTGGACTATAGCCCTTTGGGGGTTTCCCAAAAACAGGGGTACCATTTTGGTGGTCCTACCATATAGCCCTCAATACTACAAGCTTTCCATTTTCTCGTCCATGCCCTAGAGCCTAAACCTCTAGATTCTAGGGGGTTTCCGAAAATTTGGAATGCCATTTTGGGGGTCCTTATAATGGGGATTGTAGTACTTTCGTGTCTATGTTTGGGCCCCCCTGTTTAGGGAAACTTCTAGGTAGTAATCTCCATTTTATTTCCCAGTGCACAGCACACTTCATTCCGTACTAGCCAACTGCACTGCAGGGTGGCGCATCTATACTCAGAGCACTCATCCAAACGAACATGGAGGGGTGTCTTAGAAAGACTACCTTCACCAGGTTACAGCTTTGGCTGTTAGGCAGGGTTGCCTCCCCACATGGTGATGGGAATGGAAAACAGTCCTAAATTTGCCTAATTTCAGGTTCTGAAGCCCTAAAAAAAGGCAACAACGAGCCAGGAGTGCACTCAGAGAGCACCTTTCTGCAGCAGTCTGCTGGGGACATAGCTCCCAACCCTAACCCCAAAAACCTGGAAACCTTTCTTTTGTGTCTCGGGTTTGGGGTTTATGGAACCTGGAAGCAGGCCCTTCAAAATAGGTGCAGCCCCAAAAATCAAACGATGCCCTTTCCTGTTTCCCTCCTTGGGACATGTCTAATGATAGCAACTTGGTTCTTGAGAGTGCTTTAGGAACAATATTAAAATGCATTCTACAATGACCCAGTTTCAGGTTCTGTTTGTTTAGGGTACGTTGTGTTCTGTGGAAAGTAACCCGGTATGTGCAGCAGGCTTCAGTTTCTGTTATTCTAATTCGCGCGGCCCTGACGAAGGCCTGATGCCCGAAACCTAAGCTCTAAACCCTATACACTCTAAATTAGTCCCAAGAGGAGCCCCAAGAAGATCCCATGGGCAGATGATATTAATTTGGGTTCAGGCTTCCCGCTGCGGCCCTTCATGTGGATAATGACCGCGACTTATGATTAGGGGTGCTTCCTAGGAGGGGTTCCACCTCCCAAAACACTATCATCCCCATTCGAGCTATGGTCTAAACTCCTTAAAGGGGATTATGATAAGGGTTATTAAGGGGGACACTAGGAGTTCAGACTAGCTCAAATTTAGGACTCCCTTTCTCTTGGCAAAAACACCATGCTGTGTTCAAGTTGCAGTTTTGGCTTGAAATCATTCAGATTAGCGGGCATTCCACCAAAGGATCCGAAGGGGCCAGAACCCAGAGCTGTGTGAGAAGCTGCCGTTAGCTGTTTCAGAGCAGCTTGGGTTGCTCTTCTCAAACTTTACTGAAAGCTGCTGTAGGTCTGCTGGAATCCTAAACCTTAAGCTCTATACCCCAAATCCAACACTCTCAGCCCAAACCCTATATCCACACCAGGCTTCCGACCACGCTGCTGTTCACCCACCAGCGGCGGCAGCTACCGTAAAGCTGGGGCTGTGGGCGCAGATGTGGGAGTTTCTCTCGATGAGGGTTCTTTTGGAGATGCAAGCAGTCTAAGGACCAGAGGAGATTGAGGGGATGCATATATGCGGTTCAGGGTTTGGGGCTATAGGGCTTTGGGAATCTATGGGCATTTTACAATGCTCCAATATGAAGATACATGAGGTTTTGGTAGGTCTTTTGCAAAAGGCTAGCGTAATCTGTGGTAGCGGTCATGAGGCTATGGGTTATGGCTTGGTCAGGATTTTAGTGCTCTCGTTCTTTAAGGCATATAGGGTATGCGAGTATGTACACCTCATCCGTGCTATGGAATGGCCGCTATAAACCCCAACTCGAGACCGAACATGCGGTTTTGGACAGTCGTCGCAGTACAAGTAGCAGTCGGGGCCCGATAGGTTGTAAGCTATTCGATAAAGATGACGCTTGGGATTTGAGCGGCTATTGAATGTTCACCTCTCCAAGTACCCAAGCATTCCCAAAAGTAGGAGTCCTCCATAACCCTACCCCTAAACCTTAAGCCCTAAACCCTAAGCCCTAAACCCTAAACCCTTATCCCTAAAAGCCCTAAAAGCACTAAACCCTCCCCAATCCCCCCACAAACACTGAAACCCTCATCCTTGGGACTCCCGGCAAGGATCTCTGATGTTGGCCGCAGAACCCAACCAAGCTAGGCCAGCGGCGTCCGCTGCGCCTGCTTTGAACGGAGATACAGGAGACGGAGGGTGTAGGCTACTTACCTTTGGTTAGCTGGGAATGAAGGAATGGAAAAGAAAATAGCAACTACTCTGATGGGTTATTTCAGAACTACTATACGGATCCATTCCTTCATCCCTGTGGTAAGCTGAAGGCAACTCCATTTACTTAGTTTAGCAGCTGCATCTGGTTCGAGGGTGGCTCTAAAGGTCCTTCAAAAAAAGGTACCATTGGGTTTCCATGTCCTCTTCCATTATCCCTATATAACCCCTGTAAACCTCTAAATACCCCTATATCAACCTTATATAGCCCATGCCCCAATGGGTACTCCCTTAAAGGGAGATCCGAATCGAAAAGGGAACCTACCTTCTGGCCATGTTGGGGACAGGTTAGGGTTTAGGGGTTTAGGGTGTAGGGGTGTAGAGTTTAGGGTTTAAGCGTTTAGGGTTTAGGGGGATTTAGTGTTTCGGTAGGGGTTTAGGGCTGATCAACTACCATTTGATGCCAAAGCACAACACCCTAGATTGGTCTTTACTTTGGGCCGCCCAGTAAAGATACGATGATGTAGAGTGTCAGCACTATATTGATCATTACTTTACTGTCGGAACGAAAGTTTGGAAAGCCAAGTTCATACCTGTTGGCAAGCGTTGGTGCGTTAGGCCCCCAAATGAGACTGTCACACTAAATCCTAAAACCCAAGAAAGGGTTGCCCTCATGCGGCTTTTTAGGAAAGGGCTTGGGTATAAGCATCCATGCGTGGACATATTCATATTTGGGGGTTTTTGGGGGGTCCCCAGAATGAGGATTATAGCATTTTGGGGTCTATGTTGGGGCCGCCCTATATTGGGAATTTACCATATACATATTCATGTACGGGCAAAGTGCATTTGCAGATCTTGTTTGTGCTTGGAATTGGGTGGAAGCACACTCGAGTTCATGGCCACAAGGGCATTGTAGCCTTAAAGCCCAGTCTGAAGAATCAGAGGCACGGCTTTTAACTTGACCCACATGCCGCAAAGCGAAGGGTAAACAAAGCGCTACGAACTCCAATCCTCAACACCTACCCTTGAACTGCAGGGTTGGAAATCGTCATGTAGGACCGGCAAAGGCGGCCATGAGTTGGAATGCGGCAGCTGCCCAAGTCATTCTGGCCATAGTGAGATTCCAGGCTTTTGTATGGCTGAGGGTATACAAATTAACAGAAGGACTCAGGGACCGAGCCCTTAAGGGATTAGACCCATGCTTGGGGAAGACCTCTGGGCCTGACTTGCTGTTTGCTTGAAAGCTCCCACATTAATTGCCCGATGACTCCCCTATTATGCCGGCATTAAGAAAACTTCAAACAAGGAAGCAATAAGTTGGGGGGAAGCAAAGGTCAGGACCAAGGTTGACCGGTCAGGGAAGATGCTCATGATGCCGGGCCGGCTGGGGCTTTTAGGCAACACGCGGGGCAGCTGACGCTCATGATGCTGGGCCGGCCAGGGCTTTTAGGCAACATGCGGGGCAGCTGATGCTCATGATGCTGGGCCGGCTGGGGCTTTTAGGCAACACGCGGGGCAGCTGATGCTCATGATGCTGGGCGGGTGGGGCTTTTAAGCAGCACTCGCGGCAGCTGTTTAGGCAACACGCGGGGCAGCTGATGCTGATGATGCTGGGCCGGCTGGGGTTTTTAGGCAACACGCGGGGCAGCTGATGCTCATGATGCTGGGCCGGCTGGGGCTTTTCGGCAATACGCGGGGCAGCTGATGCTCATGATGCTGGGCGGGCTGGGCCTTTTAGGCAACATGCGGGGCAGCTGATGCTCATGATGCTGGGCCGGCTGGGGCCTTTAGGCAGCATGCGGGGCAGCTTATGCTCATGATGCTGGGCCGGCTGGGCTTTTAGGCAGCACTCGGGGCAGCTGATGCTGATGATGCTGGGCCGGCTGGGGCTTTTAGGCAACATGCGGGGCAACTCTTGCACATGATGCTGGGCGGGCTGGGGCTTTTAGGCAGCACTCGGGGCAAGGGATGCTCATGCCGGCTGGGGCTTTGAGGCAGCACTCGGGGCAGCTGATGCTCATGATGCCGGGGCGGCCGGGGCTTTCGGGCAACATGCAGGGCAGCTGATGCTCATGATGCTGGGTCGGCCGGGGCTTTTAGGCAACATGCGGGGCAGCTGATGCTCCTGATGCTGGGCTGGCTGGGGCTTTTAGGCAGCACGCGGGGCAGCTGATGCTCATGATGCTGGGCGGGTTGGGGTTTTTAAGCAGCATTCGGGGCAGCTGATGCTCATGATGCCGGGCCGGCTGGGGCTTTTAGGCAACATGCGGGGCAGCTGATGCTCATGAAGCCGGGCCGGCTGGGGCTTTTAGCCACACACGCAGGGCAGCTGATGCTGATGATGCTGGGCTGGGGCTTTTAGGCAGCACGCGGGGCAGCTGATGCTGATGATGCTGGGCCGGCTGGGGCTTTTAGGCAACATGCGGGGCAGCTGATGCTCATGATGCCGGGCCGGCTGGGGCTTTAGGCACACACGCAGGGCAGCTGATGCTCATGATGCTGGGCCAGCTGGGGCTTTTAGACAGCATGCGGGGCAGCTGATGCTCATGATGCTGGGCCGGCTGGGGCTTTTAGGCAACAAGCGGGGCAGCTGATGCTCATGATGCTGGGCCGGCTGGGGCTTTTAAGCCGCACTCGGGGCAGCTGATGCTCATAATGCTGTGCCAGCCGGGGCTTTCAGGCAACACGCGTGGCAGCTGATGCTCATGATGCCGGACCGGCTGGGGCGTTTAGGCAACATGCGGGGCAGCTGATGCTCATGATGCTGGGCCGCCTGGGGCTTTTAGGCACTACGTGGGGCAGCTGATGCTCATGATGCGCCGGCTGTGGCTTTTAGGCAACAGGGGGGGCAGCTGATGCTCATGATGCCGGGACGACTGGGTTTTTTAGGCAATGCACGGTCAGCTGATGCTCATGATGCTGGGCCGGCCGGGGCTTTTAGGCAGCTTTTAGGCAATATGCGGGGCAGCTGATGCTCATGATGCTGGGCCGGCTGGGGCTTTTAGGCCATTTTAGGCAACAGGGGAGGCAGCTGATGCTCATGATGCTGAGCCGGCCGGGGCTTTTAGGCAATGCACGGGCAGCTGATGCTCATGATGCTGGGCCGGCTGGGGCTTTTAGGCAGCTTTTAGGCAATATGCGGGGCAGCTGATGCTCATGATTCTGGGCCGGCTGGGGCTTTTAAACAACACATACACCACACGGGGCAGCTGATGCTCATGATGCTGGGCCGGCTGGGGCTTTTAGGCACACACGCATGGCAGCTGATGCTCATGATGCTGGGCATGCGGGGCAGCTGATGCTCATGATGCTGGGCCGGCTGGGGCTTTCAGGCAACACGCCGGGCAGCTGATGCTCATGATGCTGGGCCGGCTGGGGCTTTGAGGCAACATGCGAGACAGCTGATGCTCATGATGCTGGGCCGGCTGGGGCCTTCAGGCAACACACTTACCAGCTGATGCTCGTGATGCTGGGCCGGTTGGGACTTTTGAACAACACGCGGGCCAGCTGATGCTCATGATGCTGCCGTTAGGGCTTCTGAACCACACGCGGGGCAGCTGGTGCTCATAATGCTCGGCCGGCTGGGGCTTTTAGGCAACACGCGGGGCAGCTGATGCTCATGATGCTGGGCCAGCTGGGGTTTTTAGGCAACACGCGCTGCAGCTGATGCTGATGATGCTGGGCCGGCTGGGGCTTTTAGGTAACACACGGGACCGCTGATGCTCTGGGCGGGCTGGGATTTCAGGCAACACACGGGGCAGCTGATGCTCGTGATGAGCATAAGCTGCCCCGCATGTTGCCTAAAAGCCCCGGCCAGCCCAGCATCATGATCAGCTGCCCCGTGTGTTGTTTAGAAGCCCTAGCGGGCCCAGCATCATGAGCATCAGCTGCCCCGCATGTTGCCTAAAAGCCCCGGCCGGCCCAGCATCATGAGCATCAGCTGCCCCCCCTGTTGCCTAAAAGCCCCAGCTGGCCCGGCATCATGAGCATCAGCTGCCCTGAGTGTTGCTTAAAAGCCCCAGCTCGCCCAGCATCATGAGCATCAGCCGCCCCGCGTGCTGCCTGAAAGCCAGCCGGCCCCTCATATTGAGCATCAGTTGCACCGCATGTTGTCTAAAAGCCCCAGCCGGCCCAGCATGATGCTGGGCCGGCTGGGGTTTCGAAATAGCGCGGGGCAGCTGATGCTCATGATGCTGGGCCGGCTGAGGCCCTTAGGCAACGCACGGGGCTGCTGATGCTCATAATGCTGGGCAGGCCGGGGCTTTTAGGCAACGCACGGGGCAGCTGATGCTCGTGATGCTGGGCCGGCCGGGACTTTTAAACAACACACGGGGCGGCTGATGTTCATGATGCAGAGCTGGCTGGATTTTTTCAACAACGCACGGGGCAGCTGATGCTCATGATGCTGGGCCGGCTGGGGCTTCTAAACAACACGTCGGGCAGCTGATGCTCGTGATCTGGGCCGGCTGGGGCTTTTAGGCAACACGGGGGCAGCTTATGCTATGATGTTGGGCCGGCAGGGGCATTCAGGCAACACTGGGAAACTGATGCTCAATATCATGGGCCGGCTGGGGCTTTTAGGCAACATGCGGGGCAGCTGATGCTCATGATGCTGGGCCAGCTGAGGTTTTTAGGCAACACGCGCTGCAGCTGATGCTGATGATGCTGGGCCGGCTGGGGCTTTTAGGTAACACACGGGACCGCTGATGCTCGTGATGCTGGCCCGTGTGTTGCCTAAAAGCCCCAGCCTGCCCAGCATTATGAGCATCAGCTGCCCCGCCTGTTGCCTAAAAGCCCCAGCCGGCC
>CAJNIZ010047834.1:6909-34802 GCA_905231905.1 Symbiodinium pilosum | reverse complement strand
CTCGATGCACGGGAAACATAGCTGTTATGCATCGTTAAGTGCAAGTTGCATAGATAGGATTTATCATAGCAACACACCAGTTTTCATCACCTTGCCTTTGCTTGAAAAGCAGTGCCTGGCAATAGTGGAGGGAAAAATCCATGTGGAGATTGCCCAGCTGGGCCTTTGGCTAATGGAGCTGATAGTTTACCTCCTGTCAGAATGAACTGAAGCCCTCAGGTGCTAAGCTGTAAGCCAATGTGCAATCACCCTCTAAGTCCCTTGCCCACGCACTTCAACCTGAAACCCATAGGTCAGACTATGCCAGACTTTGAACAACAGGCATTTAAACCCGAAGATCCACCCCCCTCGCCGAGCGATGCCTTGCCCCCGGCCATGTCTTCCAAGGACTCCACAGAATGTTGGTTTAGGCGAGGGCTTTTAGAAGGAACGTCCAATGCTCAGGGTTCCGGAAACGAGTACCCTATCATCTTGCTGTATATAGATTTGTTTTAGCTGGACAGAACATCCGTTTGGTGTTTGTGGCTTTGAGAGCAGAGTTTAAGCTTGTTGTCTCGACGATCCTGCGTTTGCGGTTTAAAGCTACGGTAGCTCCTGGGAGCGTTGGGGATGTGCGAGACTTAGACCTTTGCATGGGCTTGTTGCTGAAATTGGGTACCGCAGACTTTTGCTTCCTGGTTAGATGACCTTTGTTGCAAGAAATCGTCAATGCTCGCACAGCCCCGGCTAGTCTGGTGGGTGGACTCGGCAATCGTGGGGAGGGCAAGGTTTGATGATGTTGCTGGTTTGCTGGAGGGCTTTAACAAACCAAAAAAGGCTCACATTTTTGATTTGAGAACCATCCTGGCATCCAAACTCTCTTGCCATAGGGGTTGGGGATGTCAAGCTTGCTAGAACGTCTGCTCAAACCAGCCCAAAAGGATTTTCCACAACGTTCGCGGCTTGATTGTTGCAGGGCCCCTGCACGAAAGCTGATGGCCCCGGCTCTGGGGTTTGCTCTCGAGAGCGGTTGTAAGTGCAGAGAGGCAGAGTACAGGCAGAATTTCAATCCCGAATTTCATGTCCTTTCCAGGATGAGGTAGCAACGGCACCCATGATGAATAAAGGGGTCTTATTGGGGTTATATTGGGATAGTGAAAAAGAAAATGGAAGCTACTATTTAGGGTTTAGGGTTTAGGGTGTAGACCCCTGATCAATAAACTCGCTCCTTTTAAGGCTTTGCGTCTAGAAGCATCGGCTGGCCAACACCACCATCCTTCTTGTGACTACACTGCAGCCATGGTCAATACTGTTGTTATTGCTTCCTTGCTCCCTTCCTATTAGTAGTGCAATAGCCAGGGGAGAATGGCAGTTGTTCCTTCTGCAAAGTTCATCCTAGAATCACTATCATTACTAGTATTATGGTTATTGCGAGTATTCTAATTACGAATATTCTTATGCTTATTTGTTTTATTATTGCCTAGGACCTAGATGGCATTTCATTTCTGTTTGGCTCTTGCTATGGCTACGATTGTTACTGGCTGTCCTGGCCAAACAAGAGTGGTCGGGGGAGTCTGCGGGATCATATATTACAACATATGATATTATGCTAGACTATACTGTCATATACTATCATATACTATCATTCACTGTAGTATACCAGAGGTTTGATAATATGTTCTACTATATTGTCATATAGTGTCATATACTATCATATACTGTAATATACTTGTGGATGTCCTCTCTGCGGAGGACGAGGATGACGAGAACCCCGAGGAGCAGGACGACAAGGATGAGGAGGGAAAGGAAGATGAAGGCAGCAAAATGCTCAGGATGTAGGAATGTAGGACATGCTAACATTAGCATTCCTACAGAGAAAAATTGTAAAGCTGTACGGACCCCTTACACATGGATTCCGCTACTGCCCTTCTATACTACGCCCTGTGGTTCTCCATTACTTAATGTTACTTTGAGGTGATTATATAGGTTTAACTAAGGCTAATTAGGGCGGAACCTTGGGCAGGTGGGTAGTTGCCGGGGGTAGTTAAGGCAACCCGTGACTGAGACTGAGACCAAAGTCTGCTCAGTGAAGGCTGTGTTCCTCAAAGAAGCTTCACTACTTTACACAAGAATCCGGTAATCTTCACACATCATGATGGTGTCTCTTGTATGGTGGATTCTGGTTTTTGGGTTTGTCGAGTTCACATGGTAGACTTGGGGTGTCGTTTTCGGTGCTAAAGACTTAGGGTTTAGGCCAATATAGTGGCTTAAACCCTAAACCCGAAATCCGAAATTGTAAATTCTAAATCCCTACATCTTTAAACCCTATATGCATCTGCGCTCAGCATTCCCAGCCCCTCAAGGTATGGCAAAATCTGGTGACAATGCCATATGAGCTATAGTTTAAACTCCTTAAAAAGGGGTTAGGGTTTAGGGTCTAGGGTTTAGGGACTAGGGTTGAGGGACTAGGGTTGAGGGATTATAGTCTAAATTCCTGACAGGGGGTTATATAAGAGAATAGGGGATTACGGTTTAGGTTTTCGGGATTGGGGTTTAGGGATTATGGCTTAGGGTTTAGGGTTTAACTTCTGAAAGGGGGTTATATAGAGGATTTATACGAGGGAGTATTATAGGGGCTGTTAAGGGGGATACTACTAGGAGTTTAGACTACAGCTTATATATATATATGCATATAGACTCCACACACCACGAACTCTCAAACCCTAAGCCCTAATCTTTTTTCCCAAAACCTACACCACAGGACCTACGTAGATAGACCGCAGGCCACAGGACCGGAGACGTGGCTTCATCAGCGCCCGTCGCACAACTGCATAAACCCTCTCTCAAGTTTCCAGAAACATTCTTCGACCCTCCATAAAACGATTATGAACCTTCTTTGAAGCCCATGAACCTTTTGAATACCTTCTACAAACCTTTCCAACTTGTGTAAAAACCTAAAAGCAGTGTAAGCCCTCTATACAACTGTTTTAAACCACAGGACCCAGACATAGGCCGCAGGACCACAGGGGGAGGGTACCTATATAAGCGCTGTATAATATTCGTTGAAATACCCATCCGTCTGCAAACCTTATACTTTCTAGGAACCTTTGATGGACCCCGATAAAAGTGCTTAAGATTAAATTAGCTGGACAAGTGCATGGAAAAGTGAGATGGAAACTGGATTTGCATAATGTTTTAGAGGTTTCCACAAATAGGGCGCAAACATAAGACCCCACTACATATTTGCTCATGAGTTAGGGGCTCTCAGAAAGGGACCCCCCCCCCACTTATGCCCATCACAGGTGTGCCTACTTGCAACCAATGATTAAGTCACACTCCGGAATCTGAAGCGTACCAGCACCCTAAACCCTGTGCCCTTAACCCCGAAACGTTCTTGTATGTCCTCAGGTCTATATTTTCCGTACATGTATATCAATATATGTACGTGAATATGTAGAGGTTCAAGACCATGATATTACCTATGCATCCTTATACATATGAGGCCATGCATATCCCTATACACATACACGTATATGTCTATGTAAATGTATATGTACCCCAAACCCTAAACCCCAAACTCCTGAACCCTAATCCCCACGACCTACGGGCCCCCTTTCAGCTCACGAGGCCGCTCCCGGAGCGCCAGCAAAGCGAGTAGTGCCAGCAAGGAGAGCGGCTCTGCGAAGGACGGTTTTAGGTTTAGGGATTAGGGGTTTAGAGATTAGGGGTTTAGGGTTCAGGGGTTTAGGATTTAGGGGTTTAGGGTTTAGGGTCTAGGGTTTAGGGGCTTAGAGTTTAGAGCTAAGGGCTTAGGATTTAGGACTGATTTGGGGCGGTCAGGGCTGGGGTTGTAGGGTGCAGAGCTCACGCCTACCAATTGTTCTTGCTATTCTAGCTTCAGCTTAACCTTAGACCAACCCTAAATCCTAATCCCCAAACCCCGAACCCTAAAGTCTAATCCCTAAATAGTAGTTTTCATTTTATTTTCCAGTATCCACGCCACCTTACCTTGGCCTGCAGGCTCAAGCAAAATTGTATGTTGCAGGCCCTGGTCCCTAGAGAGCGCAACATTTCTTGGTTTTCTGTTGGCCCAAGGAGTGTCCATTCCGAGTATCTTGCGGCTGTCAAACAACCTCCGCATGCTCGGAAATCCAGTTCCTCGACTCCCAGGCAGCTGCCTCCAGTGCCCCGATGTCCTATAGCTCCGAGCCACGCGAGGCATCGGTGCTTTAGTGGGAGCACGAGCTCCTCAACCCTTTTTCGGGATTAGGGCAGGGATAAACAAGTGTAGTCATAAAAGCTTCCGTGATGTGGTCGACCTCCGGCAGTTCAGATGTTGTTCATGCCAGCACGGGCGCGTGCAAATTTGTTTTGGTGTTCTCATCTCACGCAAACTGCTTTTACCAGCTTCCGCTCTGATTGACACATGATCGTTGATCAGCTGTGACTCAGGATTGATTCCGCTGCTGCTTTTCGCGGCAGGGCATCTACTGAGGGATAGACTCTACAAGAAGACTCACAAATGCATTGAAGCAGCCTTCTAAATGGATGTTTGTCATCCCGCTATATGCCCAGCAGCCCCTCTAGAAGTGCAGAGGACGCAGGTGCAGCTAGGCACAGTAGGGCATGGTATTTTTGTCAAACATCCGCCGGCCGGCAGAATTTAGTCTATCCCTTCAGGTTGTAGCAAGCAGCGCAGAGGGATGCTTTCTCCAAGTGCGGAGTTCAGGAGAACTGCAACATACTTTCAGTCCAGTGCAGGTCCAAAACAAGCAGCAGGGAGAACTCATGTACTGCTGTCACGGTTCGTCAGGGACTGCATAGACACGCAAGGGTCATTTGAAGAGCATCTATCCCGAACAGCCTTTGTTTAAGGCTGCCTTCGGTGGTGGAATTGCACAGATCCAATGCAAGCTCAGCAACATGGTTCAGGGCATAGATTCCATGCTTTTTTCTGATTCTGGCCCTGAGATGGCGCGCAGGAGACACTAACATTAATCCTTCATGACCCCGGCCCCAGCCACACAGTAACTGTCCAAAATCCATACGCACGCGCAGGCCCCCCAGTGCTCAGGTGTTAGAGCAATGAGAGGAAAGACGGATGCGCGCTCAATATTTACAGCTAAGTTCAAATGTTGTGGTTTTCGATTGACCCATAATATATTCCGCAGTAATGTAATCCTTCTGATAACTACCCGCGCAAAGAAACCTTTAATGTCAAAAACAAGTTGGCGAGGGCAAGTGAACCCATGTCTTTTCGGTGTTTTCATAAAGCTCAAGCCTCAAGTAATTCCGTCCGCAACAGCAAGTCGACCGCTTCTCAGGGTTTTCAGTTCACATGCGTCGAGAGAAGTCCTTGATAGATTGCACTGAGGCTTGTGTTTGCCATGGCGGAAAACCTCCAGATCGGGATGAAGCTGCGTGCCATGTACCAGAGCGACGGTGCCTTGCAAAAATGAGATGCAGTCTTGCCTTCGGATTCGTAAGACCCGCAGCTGAAGTTGAGATGAGTTTTAACGTCAGACCTGGCTTTGCTCAGCTAGCCGCTTTTGCGCCAAGTTTCAGGAAATTATTGAAGGTAGGCGACCTTCGAGGCAAAGCAAGGGCCTCTGATGCTGGTGTACCAGCTATCACCTTCACTGACGTTTTTTCTGCTTGGCGTCCTGGGACAGGTTGGTGATCTGGGCTGAGTAATGTTGCACCTTCTTTAGTATGGGGAGGGTCCCCCTCAACCAACTAGGCCGCCCTGAATCAAATTGCTTGAGGGTCTGAGCTGAACCCTAATGCTATATAAGCTGCCAAGTACAGTTTGGCACGAAACTATGGCAAGCAAAAAAATATAGGCATTAGTAGTATTAGTAATACTAGTAGTATTAGCAGTATGAGCAGTATGAGCAGTATGAGCAGAATCAGAAGTATTAGTAGTATTAATAGTATTAGTATTACACTATCATTTATAGTATTGAGCTTTTTTTATTAAGAGTAATTACGAAATAAAATCAGATGCTTTATGTCTTCAAACCTCCAACATTAATATTTTGCCCCCCAACCTTGAAATTATCACGGGTACCCCAAACATATGCTGGTCGTTGGATACGTTCCTGAAGCCATGGCCTGGTCTCGAGACCTTGAAGTCGAAGGAGCTTTTCTCAGCTGTTGCGATCAGGGTCCTTTGCTCTAATCTTTCGATGGCACTCCCGAAGCAGAAGGTCGCAAAGGCGAAGGCATCGACAGGGCGCGCGACAGTACTCAAAGATTTGGAGTTTGCGTTCGGGAGGCTAGGGCAAATATGGCCTCCAAACCCCAGTCCACAGACAAGTCCGCGGTGAAGTGGCTTGGTGTTGTTTGAGCCATTATGAGCATCTTCCTGAGTGATGCGGTCGGGCCCGTGGGGCAGCCTGAGCCAAAGAAGGACTTCCACTTCAGGCATCTGCGGGGGGAGGGGGCTCGGGGGGCCAGCAAAATCATTTAAACATCACAGTTCTTCAATAATTTTCACGAAATGTTCATAATTTTCCATAAGTTTTTCAAACAATTTTCATATTTGCGTTGGTAAACTGCATTGCGTTTTTATTTTTTTAATGATTTTAGGGATTCCGTGGTCCGCTGCCCGAAACCCTCCCCCCATCCCCCGAGACCCTAACTTTACCCCAAAGACTACTCCCTAAATCCCAAATCCTGAACCAGCAGTGCCACTTCTACTTACTGCGAAAAACCAGCTTGGTTGTTCGGAGCTTGAGCAAAATTATTGTGGGTACTATAGGAGCCTAAATAATGCCCAGGAATATTTAGGGTTTAGGGGCTTAGGATTTAGGGCCTACATGGGCTAGTTGCCAATATTATGGTTCTACCTTGTATCAGCATGGTACTGGGTACTGAAAAGTGTGTTGGCATTTTTGAGGCTTCCACATCACACAACCTCCGTGGTTTAGAGATTTGTGTCTAAAAATCTCATCCCGTAAGCCTTAAATGACGTTGGCAAGTTTTTAGGCCCCGACATTGCCCCCGCAAGTTTGCATGGAATCCTAAGGCGAGCCTTACGAAGACCACAGTCCGCTTAAAACGGGGTGATGGGTGCGGGTATAGGGTTTTGGGTTGAGGGCTTCGACTTGCGTGTGTGTGTTCTGGGGAGGGGTTTATGATTTTTGCTCTTAGTATAGCCGCGGTCATTGTTAATGGATTCATGGGCACTATTATTCGGTCGTTTCTTCGTGTCATCTTGACTTGTATTTCTAGTGCGGGCCAGGGTTGCAATCTTGTTGTTGGAGCGTCTTTGTGTAGCAAACTTTCTTGGCCTGGGGAGTAGGCGGGTAAAAGGCTTCTGGACTGAAGGGTATAAGGGTTAAGATATTTCGGGGTTTTGGGGTGTTGGGGGGTGTAGGGTGGTTTCGCGGTGTAGGATTAAGGGTATTGGCTTCATGTGTGGCTCCAAGTCGCTTGAGGTGTGTTGGTTTGTGGCCCCGCGTTCTTGCCATTCTCATGTGCAATGGTTCATTTGGTACTGTGGTTGCGCACAAGAATTGGAGGGCTTCATTTGCAGCAAATTTTGCGTTAATACTTTGAAAATTGAAAGTGAAAGCCCCAACCTTCAACCCTAAATTGCCAAAACGGCCCAAAAAAGCTGAACCTTCAAATCCCGAATCTTAAACCTCCAAAATCCTATGAGCTTAAACCCTAAACCCTAAACCGCGTGGCCCAAATTTGAAGGCTCCTGAAGCCCTCAGACCTTGAAATGAACTATAGCTTAAAGTCCTTAAAGGGTTATATGGGAGAGAGGGGTTTAGAGTTTAGGGTCGAAAATCCTTGAAAGGGGGTTATATAGGAGATTGTATATGGAAGTACTATAGGGGTTTTTAAGGGGCATACTAAGAGGTTAGACTATAGCTCAAATCCTGAAACCCTGAAACTCCCAGACCTTAAAGCCCGAACCTGAAGGAAGGAAAGAAGCGCCGAAGAAAGCTCCCCCCTCGAAATTCCAGGGTTCCAAATAGGGTTCGACTGGGCTTGTAGAGTGTAGGGTTTAGGGTTTAGGAAGCTTGTGTGACGAACCTGTTGTGAAGCTTTTTCACAACAATCGTTACATATTCGTTCATCAGACCCGTGCAATTCTCCCCTATTGCTCAAGGGTCCTCAAAGAACCCCCATGTGAGAAACCGTTCGGCTGGGGACCCAGCATAAGTGTCTTTTTGGGTGTGTTGGAAGAAGGGTCACGTGGATTTTTGGAGGTAGACGACGGGCCCCATATTGTGGATCTAGGGTTTATGTCGGGTGTGTTATATAAAGAATCTCCCGCGACTCCTGTTAGCAAGGCATAGCTTAGTTCACTAGTTCAGTTTTAAGGATTTGAGTGTTGTGGCAACTCGGGCTCCGCTCCCTGGCAGCATATCACGACCCAGCTTTTGGAAATGACCCTCGTGATGTGCTTGCCATTGAGCAAGCTGCCTCCTTGCAGCCATGAGACAGGAGGCAGTTGACAGGCTTGTTGGTTTCAGAGGTTTGTAGGGAATACGCGGAAGCTCCAGAGGGACTGCGGGCGCGGTAAGCTTGTCAGATTTCCATAGATTACGGTGTGTTGCGGGGTTGATGAAGGTTCGCACGTTTCTGTCCGTAAAGTTCCAGCAGCTTTCATATTCGCACCTCGTACTTTGTGCACCCATCTATGTTTACGTGGGGTAGAGGATATCAGGCGTGTGCCGGGGACTACTTTTTGCGTCTCAAGCCCTGAGATCCTATCTCGTTGTAGTATTCCGGTTTATTCTTGATCTATGTAGTGTGATACCACTATTGCAAGAATATTAGTTTTCATGGTATGATATGCATTACCTTTATGATTCTGATTGCCATTGCGTCAACTGCGCTCACATCTAGGCGCTGAACCCTAGACCAGAAGCCCAACAATTCCTGACCTCTTTATCCTAGACCCGAAATTCGGAACCCTCAACCCCCAATCCTAGCTATCCTGTACTCCAGCTCACGCCAAAAGCGCTGAGGCGTCGACGTCGTAGGCCTGGCTATGGTGCGATCGTCTTACTTTCAATCTATAATCCCGCTCTCATAGATAGAATATGGGGTATATGAGAATGTTATAGTAGTATACCCAAAGCCATGTTCTATCTACTTAAGGGGGACTATAGGTCTCGGGGCAACTCCGAAAGGCTCAAAACCCTTGGCGGGTAGGAGTTAGGGATGTGGTGACTGGTGGTGAAGGCTTTTTTTTTTGTGCCGGCGTATTGACATTTCTATTTCTTGGTGCTGAGAGTATGACACTACTAGAACGATTACGGTGTTAGGTATCCAGGGTTTGCCTTGACGACAGTAGAGAAGAAGGAGAACATTGCACAACCCAACCTTTCCATCCTTTCCATCCAATTGTGCTTCAGCAACTGTGCAGTCTCGCAGATGCTCCCCTGATTAAACTGGAAGGCCGCCTATACGCACCCCAAACCCTAAACTCTGAAAGTGCACTGGGCTGCATGTGCTTCTTGAGGGGTCTCATGTTGGTTCGCGGGTGACTTTTCGGGCATGAGGATTTTGTGTTTCCAAATTGTCGGGCTCCGGCAAGCCTGCAGCCTCTGATCCGGAAAATCAGGGTTTTGGTTTGGGATGGGAGACGTGGTGTTCTTCTTGTGGTAGTTTCCCTGAATAAGGGGACCCAAATATAGACTCCAATAGACTCCAATATAGTATACTCCTGAGAAGAGAACACCCGAAAAAAGTGCCCGTGATTTTGGGAAACTCCTTAGTCGACTCGGAAAGACACACCTTTGTCGGGGTGCAGAGACACGGCTCTTTCTCAGCCACATTTAGTATCCAAGTAGCTAAGAAGCCTCAATGCTTAGTGGTGAGCGAGTGGATGCAGCCGTTATGGCAGGGCAGCATCCGGCAGCGGGAGCAGCAGACGGCGTCGCCGTCATAGGCGGACCCTTTTTTTGCAGCCTATAAGTTGACCAACCCCTAAACAGTATGTGCCTAACCCGAAGCCGTAAGCCTCAAGCTTGAAAGCCCGAAGCCCGGAACCGAGGGTTGGATTTTGAATTTCGCCTTTAGTTTTTGGAGTTTAGGATTTTGGGCTCCGGATACAGGTTGTATAGTTTGCTGCAGCAGTCTGTGTGAGGAGTCGTCCTAAGGGAGCCAATTTGTTTGCAACTGTTTTTTGGACAAGGTTGTGGATTTAACGACCAGGCACTCCAACTTGCGTAGGCTTGGTGTTCGTAGGGTTTGGCCGTGTTGCAAAAAGGCAAAAGGGCTCAAGGATGAACGGCCCGCAGCCAAATCCTTGGACCCTGAACCCCAAAACGGTTTAGGCTTTGGGGATTCAAGGTTGAGAGTTCTAGGGTGAGAAGCGCAAGGTGGCGGTCATTTGCAAAGGGACCCCCGTGCTTGGAAAGAGGTTAGATGGGGTTCCATATTAGGTTCATTTAGGGCCTCTTTGCCGATGGTGGGGTATAGCATGCAGGGCTTCTAAAGCCGCTGTTGCAGATGCTGGAGCTGCCCAGTCCAAAAACGCTTTGGTAAGAGGTGTAAGGGTAGTACAAGAAGTTAGAGTGACTTGTGATGACTACAGAACCCTGGATATTCCTGCCAGCCTTGCAAGTGTAATTGTTTCAAAGCCGTCTGCTAGTCGCTTTAGTGTAGTCTCCGCACGCCTTGCACCTACCGGTACCTAGCATCCATATGCTGGCATTGTTGGGCTTTCTGACTGAGACAAGTGAACTTCTGGCTTCTTATCTGCAATCTCAATGAAATCCTTCCTTGGGCAGGTCCAAGAGATGTCCCGCTCAAACATGAACTGATCGCCTTGAGTTCCCAAATCTTTACGGCCGACAGCATGATTGAATCTGGCAACCTTGAGTCAATAGGTCTGCGCCCCTGAAATCTCCCGCAAACCCCAACCCTTAGACCCAAAACCCAAAACCACAAACCCGACATCCCCAAACCCTAAATCCTTAATCCCCTAACCCCCGAAGCCCCAAAACCCTTCGCCTGAACCCACCTTGGGTCTGCTGTGGCTCAACTGCAAGGCTGAGCCTTCTACCCGTGAACATCGCATAAATGTTGTTATCAAATTATTTCGCCCCTCTTCTGTATTCATTTTCAGGCGTGCAAGCAAAGATAGCATTCTAGCAATTCAGACTGCCTAGTGCCATGATGCGGTTAGATTGAGGGTACTACTTGTCCCAATAGGGCACCCTGATTCCTGTTTTTGGTATGTCATACAAACATTCACCCTGCAGCCCAAACCTCTACCCCATGACACTAAAACCAGCACCCCGATTGAATTGAAAAGAATGTCTCACACCTCAGAACCTGGACTACGATTTCCAACCCCCAAAGAAGCCAAAGAAGCCTTCACCACTGCACCACACCCTTGCGTTTAGACCTTTAGCGAACATTTCACCATGCTGCGCAGCGGTGCGAGTTCCATGTTTCACGCAGCCAGCGCGCATATCATGCTGCGCCTTGATGCTGGGTGCTGTTTAACACTGTTTAGGGTTTAGGTTTAGGGTCCAGGGACCAAGGCTGAGAGAGGAATTCAAGATTTGGGTTTCTAGGGTTTAGGGTTCGGGTCATGGTTTGCGGGATAAGGGCTTGAGGATCTGCTGGGCAACACCGGAGGTGCCTGTGCGAGTGGACGGATTATTTCCCATATTGAAGTAATGCCAGCGTAGAACCAAGCAGTGTAAGACCACCAGGAGCTCTCCACTAGTACGCCAAGAGGATAATGTAGACCCCTGATTAATCAACCACTTCCTCTTAAGGGACTTATATTAAGGGGAGGGGGTTTATTAATCAGGGGTCGACACCCTAAACCCATTATCGTAGTTTCCATTTTATTTTCCATTCTCCCAATATAACCCCAATCAGGGGTCTGGGTTAGCACGCCCGAGAACACTCTAAGAACAGCACTCCCAACCTAGGAATGCTTCAGGACCAATCTGGTAAGTGCGGCCAAGGAGCGCGCGCAAGCACTCCAAGGCAACTCTGAGAGGAATCCAATAGCAATAAGGAACAATATAACCCTATTATCACCCTAATATAAACCCAATATAACCTAACCAAACCTTAATATAACCCTAATATAACCCTAATATGGAGAATCGAATAGAAACCAATGGAACATGATATGGATACTGGGTAAGGAGGATGGCGAAATGCAGGCTCCAAAAACAACGCCAGTTCAGCACTGTGGCAGGAGCACAATTTGGAGCCCAAGTTGCGAGGACGCTCTCGATTCGGCAGCCTTTCATACAATTCTCGATTCTAAGTCTTACTGAAACCACCACACGTCTTGGGCCAGAAGAGCCATCCCCCAACACCCGGAGGGAATACTATGGAAGGGCTCCTGTAGTGTTTCTTCTTTCTCCAGAGCCACCTAGGATGGTCAGCTTCATCTAACAGCCCATGGCAGATGACAAGGACAGGTTTAGGGTTTAGGGAAGATTCACTTGAGGGTTCAGGGGTGGTGGTCAGCATTGTGACAAGTATCACAGACATGAAGTCTTGGCCTCATGCATGCTGTTACTTATACTCAATCACCTCCATCTAGTAAGAAACTTCCCCGATCCCTGGTGATGAATATTTCCTGAGTTTATAATGCTACTGTATTGGGGTTTATTATCAGGGCGGAGGGAATCATTCATGAATCATGAACATCCATGTAAGGCTCAGACGTAACGGGCTTATGCGCCTATGCTCCTTTGTTTTTTGGACATCACACCAGTTTTGGGGCATTCTCGTCCTTGCAGCAAAAGTCCCAAACTTATCACCACCTTTTGAGTTCGTTTGCCTAGCTCCCTAAACCCTAAACACTTAACCCTACGCCCCAAACTCTAAACCTCCTAAACCCTGGCTCCTTGTGGCTTCAGGGACATGGGAGTGTGGCTTGGTGGAGCTACAGTCACGTCATGGTTCTTGGCACCCATGTGGGTTCTTCTCTAAACAAGGGGCTTCTTTTGGCTATAGTTTATATTACAGCGCCTAATGCTTAGGGATACCAAAATTGGACCCTAATTTTATGTGCATTCACTGAAGCTCGTAGGTTGCTTAGACATGACCCACCCTGAGGACAGCCAGTAGCCAGTAGCTCGTCAGGATTCATAAGCGGATCCAGATGTGGCTATCTAGGCAGTCGTAAGATTTCGGAGATTTGACAACTTGAGCCAGGTTTTCCCAGAAATCAGTTCATACGACCTGCAAATAGGGCGATCGCAGCCATCACAAGTATAGCCATTCTGCCAGTCATGAACTTAGGTAGTGCAACATGGTGTTTTGAGCCCGTTGTCCTTTGTGAGCAGGAGGGGGGTGCGTCGCCAAATCCACGTCTTCTGCAGTCCTTTGTTGTGATAAATGCTCGCGGCACTCGAATCGTGACCTGGTTGCCTTCAGGATTTTGATTTCGGTTTAGGGGTCAGAGTCACTTTCTGCTGCAAAGTTCAGGCTTTAGGATTTACGGTTCTAAGTTCTGCATATGTGTCCTCATCAGTACTTACAATGAGGTTTCATTCGGGACTGATCTCGGTGAGTGTGGAGTCTCGACATGTAGCACCGGACTCATGGTGTTTTCAGTGGCAGGCTCTGCCTACAAGAAGTATGGTTTGACACTTTTTCTCGCATGAAATCTGTCTGATAGTTCCTAGACAACCCTGATTGTCTCGAACAGTTTGAATGCAAGCCGCCAGCATTACCCTTTTTAGGAACCTTGATAATTTGCCACACCAAAAATGGATTCCAGTTTTGACGCATGCCTGCTGCGGCCACAAAGTAGCCCGGCTGATCTCAAACTCCAAACCCACAAGCCCTGGACCCAAACCCTGACCCAAAAGACCCCAGACTCCGAACTCCAAAGCTCAAAGCCTTTCAGCCCCAAACCAGAAGCCTCTGAACCCTGCACCGTATACCTTACACCCTTGACCCTAAACCCTTGACCCTAAACCCTAAACCGCATAACCCGGCTGAGACCACCACTGCTGCCACGCTGGGCCGGCTCGCCTTGCCCGGAGCCGCGACAAGTTAGAAGAGAGATCTTTCGCAATAACCGTAATGCTAGCTTACTACTAGTAGAATTAAGAACAATGATAGTGATACTTTTAATGATAGTAATAAGAGTGATAATGGTCATATTACTAATAACTATATCAATAAAATGTTAAAACTCTTGTTTCTCTAGGGGGATGGAGTTTCTTTTTTTTGGAGGGTGCTGAACTTCGAGGTGCGTACAGGGAAAACCACTGCCGTCAATCCACCCAAAGTGTTCCAGACGTTGCGGCCGCTGAAGCCAACCCCTCTTGAGCCCTTGACCCTAGACCTTATCCCTTGAAACATGAACCTCAAATCCTAGGAACCTTCTTCGGGAACTTCGATTGGGGTTCACTGGCGCTGCTGGCATGCTTTCGGGTTGTAACGCACCTGACCGTTTTACACATTACTTTTTAAAGGGCCTCTGATCGAGCCTCCATAAGACAACCGCCTCTCAATCCACATATACACCATGGGCTTGAGATTTGATTTCAGGTCTGTATACGAGATTGCGGTTCAGGTGGAATCGAGAGTTTCCACAATGTCTTGCAACTTAAATCGCGAGCCTACAGGATCTATTTCCACAGTCAGAGAAAACACGTTTGTCAAGCGTTTGCCAAGCTTGCTTTTTGTAAGCAGCAGTTTCTCACAGCTTTGGGTCCTTTTTTCGGGTGATCTATAGTGGGGGTTTAACAGGGCCCTTTACTGTGAGAGACCTCGAAGCGCCCCGCAAAAGACAATAAAAGAGGCCTCAACCAAGTGATTTAAACTCCCAAGCAAGCAAGGCGCACAAGATGGGCACTTTTGCATATTTAATCTGCTGCTTGCGTGTTTTTAGGCTTTACGCTCCCAGGAGGTGCAGACAACATAGACTTGCGGTGACCTTTCGGAGAGGTTCAGGGCAGTTCAATGTAATGTGCATTTGCTGGAATAAGTGGTAGTCTCCCAAAGTATGGGGATCCCAGTATAGACCCCCCAAAAAAGTACCCGGAAACCCCCGAATGGTGTTGCAGCGGCACATGTAAAGCCGCCAATCAGCCCAGAATTGTTGAAACTTCATACGCTTGTCAATGAGCCGCTGGGAAGAATAGCTCAGCGAAGTTTCGAGAAGTGGCTCCCATACTTGAAGGTTGAAGGTGTTGTTGAAGCTTAACCCTGAACATTCCTTAGCCTCAAGCGTAAGAAGCAAGTAGTCAACGGGCTTCCAAATACAAGGATGGAACCACTTCCCATAGACAACCGCAAGGATAAGTGGCAACAAGAATGCAAGCATCTCCCATACCTTTCACAGGAGCCAGAGGAAATTTTTCTGGACCACGACCCCTCAGCGGTTGCGATAGTACTCACAGTGCCTGGTTTGCTGGAAGTAGGGATCCCGAGGTTTAGGGTTTAGGTTGGGTACTGCCCCCACCCAGTAACAGTCTATATTAGGGGTCCTATTAAGGGCTATATATAACCATATTATACTTATTATCCAACTGTTAGTGGGTGGGGGCAGTATCCAAGGTTTAGGGGTTTAGGGATCCTTTCACCTTTTGAGGTATGTCTCTCCTTACTTAGCTACAAGAAGGTGACGTTCTTCCTCTGATGGGAATAGCTGCCAAGACCTCAAACCCTAAAGACAGGGGTGTAGGCTTTGGGGGTGCTTGGGTTTGTAAGGAGAAGATTTCTCACAGCGATGAGGAGGGCATGCCGGGAGGTCGTGGAGGTTTGGGTGGTTTGCTGATGTTTGGGTGCCGAGGGTTGTGGGGCTTCTGGCTCTAGTATTTTTCGTGATAAGGGAGTATGTGTGCTCCCAGTTTTCTGGGTTGCACTGGCATTGGATGCAGAAGCATCCTACAAACATTATGGTTCAGAATAGAGGTGAGCATGATGATGATCCACAACGAATTAGACTCGAGATGGCAACGTGAGACGGATGGTGCTGGCGTCAGGGTAGGGTTTTTGCGATTCAATCGGGATTCTTGACATAGTTCGGACCGGCTATTCTGAGCTTGGAATCACCCGTATTATGTTTATTAGCATCCAGGAGGTAAAGCAGCACGGCCGTCGATGGTTGCATTGCTGAGGGCGACTTGCACGCCCAACAAGGGCAGGCTTCACATGTCACGCGACCAAACAAGGACCTCCTTCCTGTTTTGACACCGACATAAATGTTAAGGGATGGTACGACGTCACAGGTCATGAGTTCGCTTCATGCGCAAAAGTAGGAAGTCCTATCTACTAAGCCCTGAGACCTTCAAGCCTTGGATTGAGAAGCCCAGACCCAAAAGCCTTAACCCTTGAAGCTAGCAGCTAGGAGCCACCTTACTGGTTCTTAGTAGGGAATTAAGGGAGTAGAATCACTGCATAATTCTTATACGCAAACACTGAAGCGTCACAACATCGATTAAGGGTATGGAAGCCGAAGCCGTATCCGAATAGTCCTTTGCTAAGACGAGGTGGCAGATCGAAATAACTAATACTTCTCTTGGTTGTTTGTGTATGAGGGACCTATTTATATATATGGTCTTGGGCGGCCTTCTAAGTACATCCCGGTAAGCGCTGAGACCTCAAGCCCTGATCAACTTCTCCCAGCCCCCCACGCTTTCAAAAACGTGCCCTATAACAGAGTTTGCATTCCATTTGCCATTTTCCTTTGCATATGATGCTCCATCATTCTCATGATTTAGGCCCTTAAAGCCCTACACCCAGCGTAGCCGCGTTTAAGATGCCTTTTCATAGGCTTAGGCCCCAAACCCTAAACCCTTAGCCCTTAACCCTTGACCCGTAGCCCTAAACCCTGAGCCCTAAACCTTGAAACCTCAATGCTGAACCCTTAGTCCAGAACCCATCATTCTACTTCATCCAGGCCTTCACTAACGTGCGCTTTGGAGTGCCGGAAGCCCTGGGATCCATCCGTCAGGCAGTCAGGGCCGCAAGTGGACCGCCACTCAGCCGAACATGAAGACAAGAAAACGGGACAGTTTTTTGGGGGTTGATGGGGGCTATATGGTAGTTTCCCAAAATGAGGGGACCCCAATATAGACCCAACATACTATAGTCCTTATAATGGGGACCCCCAAAAAAGTACCCCTACTTTTGGGAAACCCCCATATAGGGGTGTATAGGGATTTACAGGGTTTAGGCGCTAGGGTTGGTGCGATCTTTTTTGGCCATTGTAGCTGGTTTTTTGGGGTGCTGGTAGTTGCAGCGGCCAAACACTAGTCAGTGCGTTGATCTTTCTGTGCATCTTGTGCCTGTTGAAGTTTTCTTCGTCCATTATGGAACACCAACCCCTCAAATTTATCCTTTCGCATTACTTATCGTATCTTAAACCAGGGTAAAGAGTATTCACAAAATAGGCTTGGGTTGTGTCATATGTGGGGAAGCAGATGAATGGTGTTTGTGGAGATTGAAAGCAATAATCATAGTAATAGTAAGATTAATAATAGTAATAGAATTAACAACAATATTAATACTACTAGTATCACTAACAATGATAATGATCATAATACAACAATAAGAGGCTGAATCATGCCCTGTGGCTGAGGTCGTACCAGGCATGGTTTCAGATGTCCAGAGCAGCCTGAGTACTTTGGGATAGTATGCCCTTCTGACTCTAGCATAACTATTGTTTAGCATAAGCCTATAAACCTATTCTAATTAAATGGGCCCCTGCACCGGCAGGTTAGCAGTCGCGCATGTTATAGGTTGTAGGCCAGAGACCTGAAGCAACCCCATGCGTGACAAATCGACATGTCCATTCGCATAAGCTGGGGTTTCTCATGTCCCAGGCCTTTCTACAAGCATCCATGAAAGCAGACGCATGATCTTGAGACAGCTGCATATGTGGTACGGGTATCCCGCTAGCCCATGTTCCACATTCGAGCTGACAGCTGAATCAACTCTTTGTAGCTTTCTCGGGGCTTTTTCGAATTTCTAAAGCCCCTTCTTGAAGTCCATGTGACGAGCAGCAAGACTAGTGTGCATTTCAACTTGTTGTAATTTGTAATGCGCATCTCGCGCATCATTTCAACCTTGAATTGTTGGTCAAAGCTGAATCAGATTCCAGTACATAGCTGCACTTACGCCCCAGAATCCAAAGTCAGACCCGGCCGTAAATCCCAAACTGTGAGGGAAAGCTCTATCCAGCGTTGCCCCAGACTTGGGGGAGTTGCATTGAACTCCCCACCATCCATGTCGTGAAGGAAATACTTTTTTTCGTTTGCAACTTGAGCCTGGAGCCCCTTCAACCAAAAGCTCAAATCTCCAGCCCAGCACTTTAAATCTAAAATCACAAGCGCAAGTCCCAAACCCTCAACCCTAAACCCTCAACCCTAGACCCTGAACCCTAGTCCCTGAACCCTGAACGCTAAGCCGCTGGCTCGACCCAGGTATGCCCTTCGCCCACTTTTGCATTTCCTTGGCTTGGAAACGACCTCAGACAGTGCATTCTAGGGAGCTAGTAGCAACTAGGGGAACTGAGGGTAAGGATGAGTTTGGGTTGAAGGTTTCGAATTAAGGGCGGAGGTTGATGAGCTGAGGGTTTTTGGCGGTTGGGTTCGGTTTGACAACGTCACGTGGCATGTTGCTGACGTGTAGCTCTTCACCATCAGACCTAATTGCTAAACTCCCATTGGAGGACGATTCAGCGTAAACCCTAAACCGCTAGATCTTGCAGAGCTTAGAACCATACCCAGGCAGCGGCTGGAGGAACTGCCAGCCAGTCTCAGACGATCTCCGAAAGACCGAGCCCAAGTTCCAAGACCCCAGACCCCAAACCCTGAACCGTGAATCCAAAACCTAGCTTCTCCTAAACCTCAAATTCTTTGAATCTCAACCCAAATTGTGCAAGATGTGCTGGTTTCCCTGGATGGGAGACTTCAATATAGACCCCCGAATACTGTAGTCTTTATTATAGGAACCCAAGAGTCCAACCAGAATTTTGGGAAACCCCCATTTGTTACCTAGAATTACATTTTCTCATACAACGCCTATATCGTTTTCATTTCATTTTAATGTTCTTCTTCCAGTTGAGCTATAGTCTAAAGTCCTGAAAGGGGAATTATATAGGGCATGAGTATTTTTCGGGCTTACTCAGGCTAGGAGTTTACACGAAGGCTCATTTGATTCGCCATTGTAGTCTTTAAGGAGTGGCTCATCGGCCTGCACTTTGCCTCCAGTGTCGTGGATGAAAGACCGTGGACATGCTTTCGGCTTTAATTCGGGTTCATAGTAGATAGAATATGTATTTGGGGCTCTAATTATGGTGTGGAGGAATCCCATATACCAAGGGGGACTATAGACTATAGGTCGTTAGCTTCCGGGCGTTGTAGAGTTTGGGGCTTGGTGAGCTGGCCGTTGGGCTTAGGGCTTGGGGTTCAGTCTTTTTAGAGTTCAGGGCTCAGTGGCAGGGCCAATGATGTTGTCATCCAGGATGTTGAGTCCAGTACGGAGCCAGCTGTTATGTCCCCAGCATTTTTGTTTTAGATCCGGCTTGGGGCGCAACCGTTTAGATCCCAGCTGATGTGGGCCGACCCTTTGCATATGTAAAGCGGCCGGGATGGCATTCCCTGCAGATTGGAAAGGTAGTCTAAACCCTAAAACCCACGAAATGTTGAAGAACAGCCTAAGTGGCGGGCGAGGCGGGCGGGCAACCTGGGGATCAAGGGCTTCAGCCTTGTACCCGTAGGCTTGTACTCCTAAGTTTTCGGATTCTTTAGAGGGACCCCAGAAAATTACATTGTGGTTCATAGTAGGGCTATACTGCGGAAACCTTTGAGGGGAATGGGGCCATATTGGGGAGACCTAAGGTTCACGACCTCAGGGGTACAATCCAGAATCCCTTAAGGGGAGTTTGACTTTGAAATTGCGGCGGATGGAAGCAGCAAGCTCGGAGTTGTTTCGTTTAGGGTTCAAGGTTTAGGGTTCAGGCTTGGGTCTAGGCTTTAGGGCTTGGGGTTTAGGGTTTAGGGTTCAGGGCTAGGGTTTAGGGTGGATCCCTCGTTACGAAGCGGCTCCCTGAACTTCTGAAGCCTAAGGTCGTGACGCCGAAATTCTAAACCTCTAACCTTGAGCCCTCAACTGGACTCTCCCTCAACTCCGCAGCCTTACAGGAAGTTTTAAGCTATTGCTCTTATTGCTTTTGTTCTTATTTCCATGACCATCATTGCTGTTTTTACTAGTGCTGGCTAGCACTTGGCAACTCGATGTCTGCGCCACTGAGGTTTCGACGATGACCGGACGTGCTACGCAGCCTGCAAGGTTGCTTTTGTTTGTGTTTTTTCTTTCTGGGCTTGGGAGTTTAGGATTTGCGGCTGTGGGATATAGGCTAAGGGTTTTGGGGCATCACGGGCTTTTGGTTGAGGATTTAGGGTTCGATCTCAAATCAGTATTGCTTCAAGCAGGGTTTCACTTACTTGCACATCCTTCTTTGGTTTTAGCTTTCAAGATGTAAGGATTGGATGTAGAGTTTATGCGTTTTGTCTTCTCAAATCAAAGTGGAGGTTTTGGATCAACTGCCTAGTGGGCACAGGCTAAGAACACATGTTTTTCGAGGATTATTAAAAAAGCTTTTTCAGGTAGCAAGTTGTCGCAACAAAACTTATGGTGTTACAAGGTGGTTTTACGAAGAAGGCAAGGGTTACAAGGGTCCGGTAGGGGTTCCACCTCTGTCGAGCTGTGTCAACGAGTTTCAGACAAACACTGACAACTCTACGCGAGTTCGGAATCTCCAATCTGCACCCAGAGCTTTCTGGGAGCCCTCTGAACCCTAAACCCTACGCCCTAAACCCGGACCCAAAGCCCTGGACCTATCCGATTTCAGGAGGATGTCGCCCGAGATGTGAGCATCAGTTCTCTTGATATCCTCCAGCAGCTTGCTCCTTGGCAAGTGTAAAGGTGTACGCAGCAGTTGTGCTTAGCTGTTTAATCTTTGGACACAGAAGGAAAAGACATTAAATCACAGTAGTAAAGTGAGAACAAGCTAGGTAGAGCGAACTGAAGGAAGATATGTTTCTGGGTCAGGTTTCACAGCCTAAAGGTTTCAAGGGCTTAATGCGTTGGGTTTGAAACTCTGGGTTCTGGGGTTCAATCTTTGTGTTTCGGATAAAGGACTTGGAACTGCTCCTTGGCCCACCAATCCTTATAACAGAACCCTATAGTTATTATGAGTAGAATAGGATCCTTAGTCTGGGGGTTGGAGTAGCTAAATCTCCTCAGCAGATTCAGGACAAGGATCACGATCTTCCATGGTGCAATGCCTAGAGATTTTCTAAAGATCAGACAGTTCCAATCTGGCCCTCGAAGAGATGGCTATACACACAAGCTACTTCTGTGAGATCCTTTTCAGGTGTGTTTCCTTTGTTTTCTGCTGCGGCCGCGGCAGGCCTAACAGCAGCAGGTGAGGACCTTTTAGGCACAAGACTCAACCCAAACCCCGAGCCCCCTACGGCCCCTTTGCCAGAACCCCAAACCTTACATCAACAACATTCAAAAGCCTTAAACGCTAAACCCCCAACCTGAGCCCTAAGCCCTAAGCCCTGAACCCTGAACCCTACACCCCAAGCCCTCAGCCCTAAACTCCCAAAGACTGGGCAGGTTGAAGACTCTGGCAAGAACTCCTGGAATCAGCTGGCTGAGATTCTTGTCTGTTGGGGTCCAGGGTTTGGGGTTTCGGGTTTTGGGTTGGGGGTTTAGGGTTTAGGGTCTAAACCCTAAACCCTTAACCGGGTGGATGGTCAAGGCCCTGACTCTCACTGATCAGCTGTAATTGTAAGAGTTTTGGGTTTTGGCTTCAAGGTTTTGGGTTTAGGGCTTTGGGTTTAGGGTTTAGGACTTTGGACTTAGGGTCTAGGGTTTAGGGCTCAGGATGGCTGATGTCCGAATGTTTTAAGGCTTCGGCTCATCGTTTAGGCTAAGGGCTTTGGGTTTAGGCAAATAAGTACCAAATATTGTTACTTTGTAGGTCTTATATAACTATAGTACAAAGTCTCCCAATGCCTGTTCTAAGTTGAGAATTTGGGCTGCTACATTCGTGTGTGGGTTTTGGTGTCTGTCGTTCGGAGGCTAGGTCTGAGAGTTTTTCGGTGTTGGTGTTAGTAAGCATGAGCTGAGGGTTTAAGACGGGGTCTATAAATACAGCTTACGGGGATTGAGGGATTTGTGTGTGTGTGTGTCCAAATCTGTGACTAAGAGCTGTTGTTGTGCTGAGTGTGAGTTGGCAGTCACTCGATAGGAAAGTGCGCAATCTTCTGCATGTGAATGAACAGAGATGGATTGCCTGAGTTGTACAGTCATGTTCCTCAGTTGCAGAGTGCCATGTAATCCTTAGACCGCATCAGAGCAAAGATTTCAACGCTCCCCGATCAGAGCAAGCATGCACAATAAGCTTTCGCAAGCAAGCTGGTAGACAACCAGGCAACAAGGTAAAGGGAACCTGATTTGGAGACCTGCACAAGTGTGCACCAGACCGTTTTCGTGCATCGCACCTTCTGCAGCAGGGTTGCCTGCATAAGTTTGGTCATGCTTATGACCAGATGCGCTCCCTGATCGGAGCTTGTTCTACATGTTTTCCCTGATCGGAGATGCTGCTGTTACCTTGTTTTGAAAAAGCTTGAGACAGCTTGCCACCGGATGCTGCTGTGGTTGTTCGTGCTCAGTACGGACCGTTTGGTGGACGAACGAAGTACTTAGCGTCATGTTCTTCATATGAAACGCTGAACCCGAAGGGTGTATATATTCCTACTGTGCATTAGAAGAACCATTGGATCCCAAAATCAAATTTGCTCACATGAAATCTTGGAGAAAACTGCCACAGAGGTGTACCCCTGCAATGGCTACTATTACTATTACAATTACTTTCACGAATCAATACTATGGTAGGCTTACTGCCTCTGCAGTCAGGCGTTGCGTTGATTGCATTTTTGCAGTTCTGCCCTGTTGTTGCTCGCCATATCAGCGGTACAGTGTGGTACTTGAACCACAAGTGGAAGCGCTTTGGATCAGAGCGGAAACCAGATTTGGAGCTGGTGGACGCAGTCTTCAGGAATGTGCGCATAGATTGACATTTGTCACTGTAGCTGTCCGTGCTCGGGAGACTGAACAGGACAGATATCAGCTGAGCTTTAGTCTGTTGTCTAGTGTCAAGACGTCCCCAATCAGGTGCTGCAATCATTCTGTTTGATCTGTGTGTGAGCAGATGCAGTCATGTGCCAGAGAGTCAGATTGGGGGCGCTACCTGGGTTGTCTACCAGCTTGCTTGCGAAAGCTTATTGTGAATGCTTGCTCCGATCGGGGAGCGTTGAAAATCTTTGCTCTGATGCGGTCTAAGGATTACATGGCACTCTGCAACTGAGGAACATGACTGTACAACTCAGGCAATCCATCTCTGTTCATTCACATACAAAAGATTGCGCACTTTCCTATCGAGTGATACGTGCAGGTACGTCTGGCTGATCAGTCCAGATATCACCATACTATGACAGGGTTTTCGTTGGGCAATGACTGTCAGGCACGCATTGCCCCCCTGCTGCCAACTCACACTCAGTACAGCTACAGCTCTTATTCACTAAGTTGGACACACGCACACACCCTTCCAAAAAGGGGTGGGCAAGACACAGCGCGTCGTCCTCGTCCGTTTGTGGCAGTATACTGCAAATACGAATAAATGCACAATTTCCGCGTCTGTCTCAATAAACATGTAATACAAAGCACATGTCTCAGCTCAAAAGAAAACCGGTGCTCATGAAGGGCTGATCGACCATTGGCACACTCACGACAGGCACTAGCAATTGAAGTTTGCATCCTGAATGCACATGAATTAAAGTAAAAGGAACCTGATTTGGAGATTTGCGCAAGCTGGATGTGTGCGAGAGCTCCCTCATCCATAGCTTTGATATTATGTTGGTTCAGATTGCGGCAGAGCATGCGCCCAAACAAGCCCGGGCGATCACAGCATGCGAACATTTAATTCATTTGCACCCAGGCGACTTGCTGTGACACGAAGCTGGGAGGAAGCTCCCCGCGAACCCCTGCCTGCCTTTCTAGATGGCAGCGCCCGCCTCCACAGCTGTCCTTCACCGCGCAAGGTGCAAAACTTATATGTGCAGATGTGCCTTCCACATCTTGTCCCTGTGACAGGACCTCGTTTCTATGTACGTTTCCAAGAACAAATCCTGCAGATCCCTCAGTTGGTTCTTGCTGCCTCAGGAGTCAGACTTGCCCGTTTTGGCGGCGTAATCGCATCCAGCCAAAATTTGGTTTGCGCATCGGACAAGGGTTCGCCCCCCCCACCCCCTTGTGACAATAACTGTTGACGCTCTCAAATTCAAAGAATGTCCGAGGGTCCAAAAGAGACGACATTTACGAGGATCACGAGCCCGACCCTCACTCTGTGTGACTGTTGGCGCTTTGTAACCTCCAAGAGGATATAAGGGTCCAAAAGTTACGAGGATCACGAGCCCGACCCCATCTGTCCACATTTTGCTTTATCTCTTTGATTGTATTTTAATTTTCGATAGGTCAACCCCAGATGGCAGTTTCGGAAAGCTGGCATCACGCTCAACAACCCATACTCCCAACCTGAACCCTTTTGCAGCTAAACGCCTGAGCTCTTGTGCGCCCTAACATCAAGCTTTTAGCTCGAAACGCAGAACCTTGTTTACATAGATAGGTCTTGAAGCCCACATACTGAACTTTGGGATCCAACAATAGCTGGACTGCTCAGACTGGCCCTCATGGATGAGCAGGCCGCTTGCGGTAGCCAAGCTCCTGGTTTTTTGAAACAAGTGTTCTTGGGGTTTGCAGTTAGTTTAAAAGCCAAGATCCATGGATTCGGGATGATGATTTAGTTCCCTAGACCCGAAACTTAAACTAGTTGAGGATGTTCTTGAGTTGGGAGATGCGTAGGAAACCAAGAGATTTGGGGTGAGCGGGGGGTGCAGCGGTCATCCGTTGGACTATGCATGGAGTAATTTGCGCAGCTGCCAGCTTTTCGATAGGGTTGTTGAAGCTGTTCATTTGAAGGCTCTGCTTCACAGAAACAACATATTGCAGGTTTGTGTCTATGAATGATCGGAGGGTTGTGAGTGTGCTTTGAACCTTGAAGCCCCCAGCATATGACCACAGATCCGAGATCTTAAGCCCTTTTTTCTTTAGATTTGGACCTCAATCACGAGATCTGCTGTCAAATCGCAATTCGTCGAAGGTGGAGCTTTTCGGCATCGGAGATGAAGCATTCTTGCTGGAGTCGCTTGGATTGCGTGGTGTTGAATTTCTGCAGCTTCTAACAGTTGTTCCATAAAAGGTTGCTCTTCAAGTTTCCATGCAGGTTCCCAATTTTTGATGGAGAAATCGCGAATCTATTCCTTAAGCCCGCATCCTTCGACGCTACTGCAGTCTTCTGCATTTTAGACTCTGACTCCAAAACACAGGTACAACAATAATGTTTACTCCATGGTTCCCAGTTTAGCAAATGGGGGGGCACATCACAGGATTTAATGGGGATTTCTGGGACGACTGACGTCAAACATGTTTTAAGCTAACGTGAGTAACCCGAAAAATATCAAACCGAACTTGTCGGGCCTTAACCTTTGCCGAGATGCCCGCCCCTTGTTCGCCCAAAACACACGTCACGATCTCGAACCTAGCCCTCTGAACTGTGAATCCCATGCTGCAAGGCAGGGCGGGTTCGTACCTATGGGAGAAGCCCGCTGTTGGGACCTACCAGGAGAAGGCAGTTTCTGAAGGATTGAGCCTGTTGATGTTATGTACAACTGTCGCTTCAAGTTGTATTGTTAGGTTTCTTCAGAATGGTAGTCCGTCAAAAATCCTGAGGAGCCTTGAGGTTATCATGTTGGGCCCAAAAGCCGCAACCTTGGACCCAAAAGGCTTTTAGACTCAGATTCTGGAACGCGTTTGTGTGTTGTGGCGCTTGAAATATCACGTTGATCCCCAAGCCCCACAGACGAGCATCAAGCAACAGTCAGCAACAGCACTTAAATCCAATCAACGGAAACGTCAGTGTTGTGAGTGGTATTAGGCTGGGCTATGATAGGGGGTTGCATGAGCTCGTAAGGTTAACTTACTTTTACAATTGCCGACCTGTGCGAGCTTTTCTTGCATACCATGTAAAGATGGCATTCTGAATTTCAGGGTTCGCAAGCCGGCCGTGCATGTTGAGAGCTAATTGCGTGTTGGGTCAAGGTTGTAATTAGTAATCCCCGTGCCAGATATGTGATAGCCTCACGTTCATTGCAAAGCAATCTACTGCGCAAGATCTCGTGTGTTCCCCCCATAACTCCCCGTCGCTCCTACGACCCCTGCAGTTGCATGTTCTTCTCGCAGGAAGGCAGAGTCTTACCGTAAGCTTGCGTATTTTCAAGTCTCCATATCTCTCCGCAATTCCCAGGTTGCCCCTGATTCTGGGTTGCTGTTAGGGACTGTAAATTAAGTTACTAGAATAAGGAAACCGTTTTATTTACTATATGCCCGTATTCTGGTAACCTTTTTTAAGCTCCTCAACGGCAACCCAGGTTTTTTTAGGGAGAAGGGCACCCCTTTGAAAGGAGGCGACTGCCACTGGGTTGATGCGCCGCAGACACGTCTGGTGCTTTTCTGCAATGAGTTTGATCCTGAGGGTTGCAAAGCAGGACCTTAGCAGAGTTTCATTTTTTCTCATGGGCTCTGTTTCGATTTTCAGGTTTCTACAGTAAAGGGTGGAGGACATGGCTTCAGGGGTTCATGGCAGTTTATGGCCGGGGATTGCAGCTTTCAGAGCAGTTGGAGATCATCGTTGAGGTTGCGAGTGGGAATAGCGGGGATACTAGAGACCCAAATTGTGTGTATGATAATATCATCCTATTGGGTATAATGTTTTCTAGCAATGTTCGCTGTATATGCTGTACTTGGTTGAGCCACCCAAAAATCATTGGTGTTCAACTTCCCTTCAAGAAGACTTCCTCATCCCCAACTCTTGTGCTGGTGAGGTTGTCATGAATGTATTGGTTACGGTACCCACTCAGTAGCAGTTGGATATTCATATTCCCGCTCTCATAGACTGCTCCTGGGTGGTCCCTGAACCCTTCGCACTAATCCCGAAATGACAGTTTCCCTAAACCCTAAACCCCAATATAAACCTCAAAGTATTATAGTGCCTGTTATAGGGACCCCCAAAAGGGTAGCCCTAATTTTGGGAATCCCCTAAATGTTGCTCCAACTCGTGGATCGAGGTGCTGGACGTGGGTTCCGTGCGCGCAGTGTGGCCCACAGGCATGGGGGAATCAGGGAACCTTAGAGGCCTATAGGAGGGTTTCAGAAAATTAGGGTTTATAGGGAAATAGGGATTGAATAAGGATATATACGGGTTATATAGGGCTTAGGGTTCATGGAGTAGGGTTTAGGGTTTCCAAAATCAAGGGTACCATTTTGGGGGGTCTATTGTTTCCATCGTATTAACAGCGTATTTAGATCAGTTTCTGAGCTTCCGATGAACAAGTTTCTGGAAGGGGCCCAGGGAGCTGCCATGCGTACCTGGGCTTCAGCTGTGTGATGTTCCAGATGTTTAGCAGATACGCGGTAAAACTTGCAGCAGTGTCTCATTGATTTTGCGCTGACGTTCAGATGAGGTGCTCTTCTTGTGATCTCCATGCTCAAGAAGCCTGTAGCAGCCCCTGGATTCTTTTAGCCCCTCCTCGCCGTCATTATGACGTCCACCGCCACCAACGTTGCCATGGCCGGCGTCGGTGCCTTCGCAGCAGCCAGCGCCCTGAGCGGTGCCTTCGTGGCACCTGCCGGCCAGATCCAGCACAGCGAGCCTCAGGTGCAGAGGACCAACCTCCGCGCGGCGGGTTATGGCTCCTCCCAGGCTGCCGGTGTTGGTGCCATGGCCGGTCTCGGTGCCGTGGCAGGCCTTGCTG
>CAJNIZ010047833.1:16213-32889 GCA_905231905.1 Symbiodinium pilosum | reverse complement strand
AACCCGAAACCCTAAACCCTGTAAGCCACTTGAATGGCACTTGCAAGCCCGAGCTTGCACCCTGCAGGCCGTGAACAATGCCCTCAATGCCCCCCGGATGCAGGGTGGGTTGGAGTTTTTGGGTGTAGGGTCTAGGGCTGAGGGCTTAGGGTTTGGGGTTTAGGCGTTGGCGTTTTTGCATTCAGGGTTTGCGCTTCGGATGGAGTTGTCTTCGGGGACGGGTGCCAGCAATTGCAACCCTAAGCCCTAAGCCCTAGGCCCTTAGCCTCAAACCTTAACCTGTAAACCCTACACCCTCAACCCTCAGCCCTCAACCCTAAGCCCTAAACCATCCTAAACCCTTAAACCGTGTGGCTCGCCCTCGGCCTACCTGACGGGCTACGCGGGTCTTATGGTGCAGGGAGTCAAAATAAAGTCCATTAAAAAACCAAGGAGGTTTTGTCTCATCTAACGGAGTTTCTCGAGCTTACATGATCCCTCTTTGGGGTGACCTTAACAGCATTTGGGGGTGTGCAGGGGTGACAACCAGGTATCCCTCAATAGTCCATACTTGGCGGGTCAGGGCCAGGGGCTGAGAAACTAGGTTCCTAAGTGAGTTATTCACGATGATTAAAGCGCGTATGAGGAGATTACAGGTATACGTACCTGAGACTTGCAGCCCTCGTATGTGTTATGCTCAACACTGGGGGCGCTGGCAGGGTTTTCTCTGACATGACTCATATTTCTTAAGTAGGGTTTCCATTATGATTTCAGGTGAGGTTACATACGGTGGATTTCAAAAATCCTGCATGACCCCAAGTACCGTGTACCTAGGGATTACGGTAATATTGATTGTGGGGCCCTGTTTGGGATGCTCCACGTATGTTTGGGGGAGGGTAGAACAAGAACACTCATATCCTAAACCCCGAACCATAAACGAGAAGTCTACGGTACACTTTAAAATCATATGAGCTATAGTCTAAACTCCTTAAAGGGGTGATAAAGGGGATTATATAGGGGACTACTGTAGGGGTTATTAAGGGGGATACTAGGAGTTTAGACTATAGTTCATGTGGACTGTGGTCTTGATTAAAGCTTCGCCAACTACATTGCAAATATGTACCATGACCAAGATTCCTCAGGAACCATACTGTTGATACCAAAAAAATCCTGCATGGGTTTAGGGTTTAGGGTTAAGGGTTTAGGGTTTTGGGATGCTCTTCATACAGCCTTTCCCACACCGACACGGCGCCCCCAAAAAAGGACCTGCAAAGACTGAAGTCCCTTTTAAGAAAGGCGCTCTATGAGGTTCCATTTAGTGAAACTAATCCTGAGTCCATACAATGGGGGGCCCGAATGTAGACCCCAAAATATTCTAATCCTTCCTATGAGGACTCCCACAAGGAACCAAATTTCGGAATCCTCCCCCCCCCCAGGAGGAGCTGCAAAAAGAGGAATTTCGCAAATAGGCGAAATTTTAGATTTATCCTAAGAGCCCTTCTAGCTCCAAACTGCGAAGCCCTGAATCTTAAACACTGAAAACCCTAAACCCTAACCCTTCAAACCTTTCCCCAAAAAGGGTACCCTTGTTAGTTTGCCCAGGTAGCGAACCTTGAAGAAACTCCCGATCCCTAAGCCATAGCTCCCCACACCTTAATGACCCCTTGCAAGGGCCGGTAGCCTTTCTTTTGGTGGGTGTAGGGTTTAGGGTTTCAGGTTTTTTCATTGTTGAGGAACTCCTATGTAACCCCTACATAGTCTCAACTGAGGAGCCCCCCCAAATCCGGTTACAACTGTAAACTCTTAACCGTGCATCTGAGCTCTAAGCCCAATCACCGACACTTAAGTGGTAATTGCCCGTTATTCAGAAGGTACAGGGCCACTAAGCTGTAGGTAATTGGGTTACGGGTATCTGTACATGGGATCCCTGACTACCCTTCTTGATTTCAGGCTTAGGTCAAAACCCAGACCCCGAAAAGGCTTAACTCCTACAACCTAGCGGCCAGCCCCACAGAGCCTTCAAACGACTCCAAGCCCTAAAGCCCTTTCAAAACCCATAAAGCCACCAAAGGGCTCAGGTAAGTGTTTAGGGTATGGGATCCCAAGGCACCCTTCTCAGTGTAACAGCCCAGGTAGCGCACCTAAACCCTTAGCCCAAAGCCCTAACACCATCAAAATAACCCTCAGGGCCTAAACCCTTAACCCTTAAAACCCAAAGCCTTTAACCCCTAAACCCTATACCCTAAACCCTAAACCCTAAACCCTGAACCCTGAACCCTAAACCCTAAACCCTGAACCCCCCCAAAAAAACCTTTAAGACCCTGGAACCCTTGAGATCCTTAGTCCTTAAAACCCTAACAGCTCAGGTAACGCACCTCCTCCTGGGGGCGGAGGGGCTTTTGGCGCTTCAGCGCCTGGGTGTGGACCCGTGGCCCGGCCAGTGGAGGGATGACTTTGGGGCTTCAAGCGATCTAAGGGGTTCCCTTAAATTTGTTTAGGTTTATGGGACCCCAAAGCTTTAAGCCAGTACAACTTGAAAGCCTAAACCCGAAACCAATCCTTAAGTCTGGGAGCAAAGGTCCAAGGAGGTGCTTTGGCGCTTTAAGGCTATGGGTTTGGGGCACGATGTAAGGAGAAATTAGGATGTACGGTTTGGGGTCTGTGGCTTGGCCGGGGTGGTAAGGTTTGAGGAACGTGGGTTTTTTGGGGGTTGAAGGCTTTAAGCCGATGATTTAGGAAGTGTAGGGTTTAGGGTTTAGGGCTGTGGGTTCTGGGGATTTAGGGGCTTTGGGTTTTGCCTGGGCTTCGTTGCCGGCTTAGTCAGGGCTCAAGCGCGGGGCATGCTGTGAACAATACCGCAAGTCTGTCCCTGTTTATGGATCTGTGATTTGTAGCCAGAATCCAGTCAATTTCAAGTCATATGTTGCACTTGGTGGAGATTCTGGGATCCACCGTTAGGGTCTAGGATGTAGGTTCAGGGGTACCGGGTTCAGGTTTCACAGTTCAAGGCCTTGTGAGGATGGGGGCCTGGGGTCATGGTTTGGAATTATGGTTTGCATGTCACTTTTTACGTCCTTTGCAGGGAAATGAGTAGTTTCATGACGGACCCGCAACTCTAACCCCCCGAACCCTAAACCCTTTTAACCCTTTAACCTCTTATATAGGTTTATAGTGTTTAGGGATTAGGGATAGTCCCGAAGGTAGACTAAGATTACTATATGTTCCCGCTGGCATACTCAGGAAATAGTCTTACTTGTTTAAACACCCCAAAAGCGCGTCATTCATGTAGGGGCTTGATAGTTTCGGATAGAAAATTACGATGAAGGTGATCGTCCGTGGTATTCCATGTCCATGGACGTTTTGTACATTTGGAACACTGTCTTTTGCACCTCTGAAAACCTTCCTGGAAACTCAAGGCTTCCTGAAAAAAAGGCGTAGAGATCTATTCAGCTAGACGAGCCCCAAGGGACCCCCGCATAGGACAAACCCTGAAAGTTACGTAAATACCTTCTAAGTGTCCCTGCCCTCAATCCTGAAAAGGCTTATACATCTATACATAAGGCCAAATATACTATAGTAGTTTCCATTTTCTTTTCCATTAAGCCTATATAATTCCAATATACTATAATAGTTTCATTTTCTTTTCCATTATCCCTATATAACCCTGAAACCTATCAACTCCGCGCTCTTAGGCCTGCTCCGAAGCCCTCGAGCTAAGCCCCGTGGGGTTATATAGGGGGAATGTTAGGGTTCAGGGTTTAGGGTTTAGGGCGATGCCTAAAGCCTTTAACCCTGCGAACCTGGTGCTAAGGCAGATTGCCCTCGAGGCAATAAACGGCTGGGGCCACAGCAGTACGAAGGTTTAGGGATCAAACCCCATAAATCACCCTGAGAGAATTTCAGGGCTCCAGCTTTTTGCCCCATGTTATGGTAACTTGTCGATGGCGTGGGAGGGGCTTCCTGGAATCCTGCAACTTTCTTCAAGATCGCCATAATCCCCCCCCTGATAATGAACACCCACCTTCTGAAAGATTAGTATTGCCCCAAACATGTAATGATGTTATACGTGGGGGGTTATGGTAGGGGGGATTGGGTTCTGCGAGCCTCTCCAGAAGAGCAGTTCTTTGGGATTCCCATGCTGGATGTTCGGCGATCTTCATGTGTTTTAGGCTTTAGGGGTTTAGGGTTTAGGGTTCAGTTTTCGAGGATTTAGGGTCTAGAGCTTAGGGACTGTGATTATAGGGACACCTCGTGAAGTTTTTGATAGGTTGAGTTTGAGACACTCCCCTCTGGCGTCCTCGATGGTATCCCCTTTTGAGAGACTTCTAAATATTCCCAGTGCAATCTAGATACTTCCCTGGAGGCTCTGAGGGTTCCGCTGTTTTGACAAACATTATTATCGAGGCCATAGGCCTAAACCCGAGACCCTAAGCCCTAAACCCTTATCAGGGGGGTTATATAGGGGATTCTATAGAGGACTACTTTAGGGGCTATTGAAGGGAATATTAGTCCCTTAACCCTAAGGGCCCTGTAGGTATTTGTAAATCATATAGATTAGGAGGACCCCCCACCCTGTAATAGTGGCTATAAGGGGTAATAAGGATTATGTTAGGGTCCTATTATATTCCTATTATACCCCTAAACCCTAAACCCTACACCCTAAACACTATTAGAGGTTCCTATTATACCACTATTACAGGGAGGGGGGGTCCTCCTAACGTATAGATCTCCCTACTCTGAAGGATCCCCAGCGCCCCCCCACCCGGAACCTTATATGCGCTTGTTTAGGGTCTGGGGGTTTAGGATTTAGGGGTTTTGGAGCCTAGGGTTTCTGATTTAGGGGTTTTGGAGCCTAGGGTTTAGGATTTAGGGGTTTAGGGTCTGGCAGTTTAGGATTTAGGGGTTTTGGAGCCTAGGGTTTCTGATTTAGGGGTTTTGGAGCCTAGGGATTTAGGATTTAGGGGTTTAGGGTCTGGAGGTTTAGGATTTAGGGGTTTAGGATTTAAGGGTTTAGGGGCCTAGGGGTTTAGGATTTAAGGGTTTAGGGCCTAGGGGTTTGGGATTTAGGGGGCTAGGGGTTAAGGATTTAGGGGTTTAGGGGCCTAGGGTTTAGGATTTTAGAGTTTAGGGTTTAGTTCGCGGGATGATGGCGAGTGGAATAATAGGAACCTGTAATAGTGCTTAGGGTTTAGGGTGTAGGGTTTAGGGGTATAATAGGAATATAATAGGACCCTAACATAATCCTTGTTACCCCTTATAGCGACTATCTGCTGTGCATCTCCTGAACATGCAGACGGCAAGGAAACCACGGTCCATGTCTCCCTGCGGCGACTTCCCTCAAAGAAGCTCCGTTGGTGCAGAACAGACAGGGCGACAGTCCTGTCAGACCACGTCATGGCGCAACTGTAGGTTCACGCGCAGAGCATCCAAACGATTAAAGCCCTCTTCTGGGGGCGCTTCTTCAGCCAAGGCATGACCCGCCGTCTCTTAAGAGCCCTTTGACATTGCGCACGTTGGAATTTGAAGGAGTTGCTACGGACATGCCTCAGGACCTTTAACCCTAAACCCGAATCATAGGACAAATGTAGACCCATGATGAATAAACCCCCTTCCTTCTAAGAGCCTTAGTATTTGGATCCCTATTGTAATCCCTCTTAAGGGGAGGGGGTTTATTATTCAGGGTCTACATTACCATGAAAGCTGAACCCTAAGGTCCACAACCCCCAAAACCCAGAAGTGACTGTGCAGAATCCCCGTGTGACCCCAATGCACCTTTTGAGAAGCTAAACCCTAAGACCTAACCCCTAGAAGCTCAGTCCTTAGACCTTAAACCTTAAAGCTTAAACCCTTATCAAAGACAAGGTTGAGGTTTAGGCTGTGAGGGTTAGGGTTGAGGGCCAATCTTTAAGCCCCAAGCCCTGGACCCAGATCCCAAGCCCTTGAACCCAAATTGCTAAATCGTGATCCTTGTGCCCAAATCCCTGAACCAGATCACCATGTCATATCTTGCTATGTTTCCTTATATATACTACTTATCCTGACATGTCCTCAGGTACCCCATATAGCACCCATGGAACTTCAAAAAGGGATCACCGTAAACGCTAAGCCTCTAAGCCGCTGAACCCCCCAAAAGGGAGAGAGAAAGAGAATGAACCCCCAATCTCCAAACCCTAAACTCTGAAGCCTAAATCTTATCCTGGTTTCCTCCATATGAGCTATAGTCTAAACTCCTTAAAGGGGGTTATATAGGGGATGATATAGGGAACTACTATAAGGGTTATTAAGGGGGGAAGCTAGGAGTTTAGGCAGTAGCTCCTATAACCCCTCTAAAGGTGGTAATCCTCTAAACCCTAAACCCTAAACTCTAAACCCTAAACCCTAAACCCTAAAAAGGGGAATCCTCTAGGCCCCGTGCATGAGGCTCCAGTGGCCGGTCGCTCCAGACGGAGCAGCGCCTGCCCCAGGAGCCTATGCGGTTTAGGGTCTTAGGGGTTCTAAGGGTTCTTGTAAAAGGGGGTCTATTATATATATATGTAGGTTTTAGGGTTTAGGGTTTAGGGTTTGGGGATTGGGGGTTTGGGGTTTGGGATTGAGGGTCTAGGTTTTGGGTCTAGGGCCTTCGGGTTAGTGTTAGGGTTTATGGTTTAGCGTTATACACAGGGTTAGGGTTTAGGTTTCAGGGGCTCTGGGAATACTTAGGCATTACATGTAGGGACATGTGGGCACTGTGCAGAGATATGCAGGGATATGTAGGGATTCGCTGGAGATAGCTACAGTCTTGGGAATACTCCAGGAATGCAAAATCAAGTGACAAGATGATCACATCTAACGGATACTGGCATTATACAACGGTCTTTAGAGCTCCAGGTTTTTACGGGGTTGCGGCTTAGGGGTTAAGGGTCCTTGAACAGAAGAGTGTTGGTTTATAATGGTAGCTCACCTGAAACCCCTTGACGCGGTTTAGGGTCTAGGTTCCGTTTTTTTTTTGTTTCGGGAATCGAGCTTGACAGAGATGCTTCTCATTTTCATTTTCTTGCGGCCGGCGGCTGCATAATGTTGGGGCAGTTCCCAAAGGCTGAACCCTAAACTAGAATTGACATTTTGTTTCCTGTTCCACACGGCTGCCTGAAGAGGATTCCCAAACTAAGGCCCACATACCAGCCCTAAACAAACATGGAACACCAGTCATCGTCCCTATTTCAAGGGACAGTAGTCCACGTTTTCGGTAGGTTGGGGAGGGTAGCATCAGCGAGCACAAATCGAGTTCTCACGAATCCGATTGTAGGACCCCAGGTATGACCCTGATTTCTATGTAATGTTGAGGCCCCTAACGCAGGAAATGCTGAACCCTAAACCCAAGAACCAAAACCCTCAATCCTAAACCTTCAATTTTCAACCCCGCATCCCTAACCCGCATCTAAACACCCTTATCTAGTAGGTTCCGAAATTTGGGGGACCCCAATATAAACCCCCAAATACTAGAATCCTTCTGATTGGGACCCCGAAAATGGCACCCCTCATTTTGGGAAACCCTTGCTTGAACATCCTGAGCCCGAAAGCCTAAACCTCACAAGAAACCCTAGGCCCCGATCCCGAAATTCTACACCCTCCCCCAAGTCCCAAGGTGCCCCTAAACGCTAAACCCTTAACCCCTAAACCCCTAAACTCCTAAACCCTAGACTCCAGATTGTAAAGCCTGAGTTCTGAAGTCTAAACCCCAAGCCATGAACCCTGAATCCGGAACCCAACACCCTGAATCTCCAACCCCCAGCTTTTATATGAGCCGTAGTCTAAACTCCTTAAAGGGGGTTATTTTGGGGATTATTGAGGTGACTACTATGGGGGTTTTTAAGGGGGATACTAGGAGTTTAGGCTGTAGCTCATATCACCCTACATCAGCCTTATAAACCGCAAAGCTCCAAACTCCACAGGGCCCTCGGAAACCGCAATCTGCCTTGCCAGGAGGTTCTCACGCGGCGGTTCGGCTGCTGGACAGGGAATCCATGCATGTTAAACCGTCAACAGGGCTAATGTTTTGTGTTCATGGTTGCAGGTTTCAGGTTTTCGCTTCAAGGTTTGCTTTGCGCCCCGCGGTTTCGCGTTTAGGGTCTTAGATCCTATAGGGTTCCATGGGCTTTCGGAATCTCGAAGTCCTCTCCTGGAGCTCGAACCCCTAGGTCCCTGGACCGTCAGTCCCTACTCCAAAAAATCGCCAAATCCTTCACCTTGGTAACTGGTGGAGGCAGCACTTAGAGAAGAGTTGGCCATAGCCGGAATGATTGACTCTGCACCTTAAATCCTAAACCCTAAACCTTCAACCCTAAGCCCCAAAACTTGAACCCTAGACCGGAAACCCCAGAGAGTCAGTCATTCCGAAGTCCTGAACTTGTAACCGTCTCGCCCTATTCCCTAGAGCCCTCTGAACTACAACCCCCTAAGCCCCAAATAGGAGTTTCTGAGAATTTGAGGCCCCGTTTTGGTGGTTCCTATGACAAAGATTTGGGATCCAAATAACACTGTAGTTTCTATTCTTTTTTCCATTTTCTTTCTCAAGGGCCTCAAGGCTGTTCGCCCTAAATCTTGGAACCCCTAAACCCTAAACCCTAAACCCCATAGCTTTTTCAGGCTATGGCTTCAAGCTGCCCCTGATGGCCAAAGACTGCCGGATTGCTGCAGAAGTGTTGAAGGACCTGAGAACCCAAATGAGTAGTATTTTAATTGGGATACTATGGTACCCACTATAGAGTAAGATTCTATCCTCCTTTTTGGGGTATAGTATTTTAGATAAGGAATATTATCTTACTAGGTTTAACCACCAAAAAAACACTACTTAAATGTGGGTCTCTTCAGAGAGGGGAGACAAGGGGGGCTGTGTACTGGGAATATGAGGGGTATATAATGCGTATGCTTGGCAGTCAGGATTTTGAATTTCAGGTTTTGGCCATGTAATTCGAGTTTTTATGGTTCAGGATGAAGGTTCCGCATTATGTTGACCTGCAGGTCGCGCCCAATCCCTGAATGTTGCATCCTCAGCGGGCATTATGGAGACAAGAGCCAAATTTAAGTTACGATATCGGGGGCATCTTATTAATTACTATACACACCCAGATCCTAAAACCATGTATACTCTATATATATATATACACATACACACACAGATAAATAAATATATATATATATACATACCCCAAAACATAGCCCATTATGGTAACTTACTTTAAGTGAGGATACCCAAGCCTGAGCCCAGAGATGGTCCAGCCTTTCGGAACTTCTGCGGTTCTGCGGGGATTGTCGGAAATCATACAGGGTGTTTAGGTCTTAGGGTTAAGGGTTTTAGGCGTTTAGGGTTCAGGGTTTAGGGTTCAGGGTTTAGGGTGCTGGGTTTAGGGGCTCAGAGATCATACAGGGTGTGAGAGTCTCCCAAAATTAGGGGTACCATTTTTGGGGGTCTCCATAATAAGGATTATCGTATTTTGGGGTCTATATTGGGGTCCCCTTGTTTAGGGAAACACCCGTGTAGAATTTGGCGTTCTGGTTCTGAAGAACCTGAACCCTGAACCTTGATTCACCGTCGCTTGTGCGTGACGTAACAACATCTATCAGGACTTGAGCTTCAGCCACACAGCCCCAGACCCTAAATGTGGCTGCCTGAAGGAGCACTGTCCTACGGCGCAACTCCTACCACTCTCTACGCAGCTAGTGTTCCTTGGCCCAGTTTTTGGCACATTCTGTGTTTTTGTCATATGATCTTGGGGTAACCCCTAAACCCAAAACCCAAGATCCTTGAACCTGAGCCCCAAACCTGATTGCCCCCATCCCTCCCCTGTTTTTGCGCTTGGAGAGCTTTGTTCATGTTCCCTAGGATGCTGATAGAGCGAGTTCATTGCAGAAATGTTCTACATACGGTAGTTTCCATTTTGTTTTCCATTATCCATATATTAGCACTTGTAGTAGTACTCTTTTCAAAGGAGGGCTCTAGAGGGCTCCCTGTTAATGCGGAGGAGGGTCATATAGGGGTTACATTGGGGCTACTATATTACGGTTTAGGGGTTATATAGGGGATTCTATAGGGGATGTCATATAGGATGATGGAAAGAAAAATGGAAACTACTATTCAGGATTTAGGGTACAGGTAGTCGTTGACAGCTTGTGACAGCACCTTCACCCAACCCCCATCACCCTGCACCCTAAATCCTGACAACCCCATTTCAGCCCAGTCCCTGATGAACCTTAATCCCTGCTTAAAGTGTTTAGGGCTCAGGGAATCCCCAAACCCTTAAGCCCCAAGCCTGTGACCCGAACCCATGCGCTCACACGCGCAAATCCCAACACCTGAACTCCAAACCTCGGGTTCCAGACCCTAACACATGAGCCTAGAGAATTGCCAATATTATGTACATTGGTTCCTTGTATGATTATCGTATACGGGACCCAAAGCAGACCTCAACATGATACATTTAATGTCTGCATGAAATCCAAGCTGCAATCTCTGAACTTGGAGCTGTCAAGCCTTTGGCCCTAAGCCCAAACTCCTATGCCCCCATATAGAGTTTATGGAAACTACTGCATGATACAGAGGGTTATATGGGATACCTGTCTTTTGAAGGTGATTATAGGGGCTTGGGGTTTAGGGTTTGATCCTAATTAAGCCCTGAAACCCGTAACTCCTAAACCCTAAGCCCTAAACCCCAAGCTCTAAACCCTAAACCTTAAACCCTAAACCCAAGCCCTAAACCCTAAACCCTAAAGCCCTAAACCCCAACACCTAGGCAGCAGTTCGCCTCTGAGCATTCGCCAGAGGCAGATTACACCAACGTGGCCACTGCCTCGGGGGGTCTGGCAAACTGGAAGCGGGGGGATCCCAAAGTTTGGGATCCCTGGTTTAGGGTTTTAGGGTTTAGGGTATAGGGTATAGGGTTTAGGGTTTATAGGGTTTAGGGTTTAGGGTATAGAGTATAGGGTTTAGGGTTTAGGATTTAGGGTTTAGGGTTTTATAGAGTACCAGAGGATACCTCAAACAGATCTCAAACTGATAAAATCATAATCGCCCCTCCAGTGGTCAAATTGATGGGGTTGCAGCCAGCCTTGCGCGGAAGCCTTTGCCGTGAGCCCTCGACCTGGAACTGCAACAATGTCTACTTCTCTTCTTATTGTTGATACTAAAAACATTGCATGACTTTAGTATAGTACAATACTTTCATTTCCAAGGTATAAGGTACTCAAGGTCATGCAGGTTTTTGTGTATCCATTGTACCAAGTGGAGGGGTGGAGGGGTACTTTACGTACGTGGGAAGGGATGTCATACTGCACCTCTGCTAAGTCACGAGATTCATGGTCTCCCTAAAGGCTTTGCAGAAGAACCAGTGTCATGCTTTTCAGAGGGGAACCAGAAAGTGCACTCTGGGGACATTTTTGTGCAGTAATCTTAGGACTAGAAATTGTAGAAAATCGTTCAAGGAGTAGCCATAGGACCAGAAACTGTTGGAAATTATTTTAGCAGTGGTCATAGAACTGGGGATTGTGCTAGATGATTATTCACCCCGTGTCATACACAGTAATCCTGGGCACAGTGTCCCAATATAGTACCAGTGTATAATCTGGGGAGAACTAATTCTGTTCGGGGGTTTGGGGGGGTTCTAACATTAGGCGGAGGGGATTACTGGAAACCCTGAATCTTAACTCCTGAAGTCCACCCCTTATCTTAGCAACCTAGCACTGGCGAGCACGAGCCTCAGACTCCCCAAACGCCAAGTTTCCCCCCAAACCCTAAACCCTCAACTGTAGTTTTAATGTTCTTTTCCATTTCCGCTATATATTCTGTATGCCCTCAAGGAAGGCAATCACCTCAAAGGCAGACCCTGCGCAGTTTTCTGAATCCCTAAATTCGCAAACCGAAAGCTTTAAACTCTGAACCTCAACCCCTGAACCCCTAACCCCCCACACCCGCAAGAATCTCTTACACTCAAATCCCTAAGCCCTAAGATCCGCGCCTACTTTACCCAGAAGCAGCGCTGTTACCTCCCTTATAGCCCTTGTAGACTTGTACTGTAGCATCATGTACCTCATAACCCTGTTAGAATCGTATAGGCCCTACATTGCTCCATCGATGCCCAAAGGAGCCGCGGGAGCAGGAGCCGATCCATGGGACAAAGGCGGAGCAGTCACACTTCGGGCTTAGGGTTTGAGGGAGCAACCAAATAGGTTTAGGGTTTAAGGATTAGGGTTCAAGAGTTAGAGTTTAGGGAGTAGGGTTTAGGTTTAGGGTTTAAGGATTAGGGTTTAGGGTTTAGGCTAACAACGAGGTTCCTTTGAGGGAGTAGTTTTTTTTGAGCTACAGGCCTGTGCAGATTTGGGTTTTGAAGATTCAGATAGGATAGGGTTGACACCAACAAATCCCGAAGTGACCCAAAGTACATCATACTTTGGGGAATTTGGGGTTTTAGTATCACAACTTCATTCATGTCGGGTAAGAGCTCCAGTTTTAAGTACCTAAGAAGTCTCATGAACATGCAAGTAGGGGTATTGGAGTGTAAGGTTTCAGGTCTAGAATTCGAGGGGTTCAAAGTTTGGGGCATAGGCGTCCAGATCTCACTAAACCCTAAACCCTAAATCCCACCCCCTAAAACCCTAAATCCTCAAAACGTGAGCCAAAAATCCTTAAATTTGCAAAGTAGAGCTCGGTCTCCGCAAACTTGCTTTTTTTTGGGGGGGTCCTGGGAGTCAGGGATAATGTTACGACGCCCAAGCCATAAACCGCGTTCCAAAAAGTTTCAATAAGTTTGGTCCTCATTAGAAATACCCCCCCGAAAGTGAGGAATCATCCCGGAATCCTCAACCTTGAACCCCTAAACCCTAAAACTTAAAACTCAAATCCTAAGCCCTAAAGCCTGAAACCTAAATCCTAAACCCAAAATCCAAAACTCTGAGGATTTAGGAAAGGAGCCCCCGACATCACAATGCTGCCTTCATAACGAGGCCAGGATCCCGCCTGGGCGCAGTCCAAGGCTAGCGAGTCTCAAGGCGCGTTTGCCTGTGGTGGGGTTTGGGGTTTAGACTTTAGGGGTTTAGGATTTAGGGCTTAGGGTTTAAGGGTGGGGTTTGGGGTTTAGACTTTATGGGTTTAGACTTTATGGGTTTAGGATTTAGGGCTTAGGGTTTAAGCCTGTGAGCACATCGGCGGGACAGTGGCAGAAAGATGCGCAGAAGCCCGCAGCAGGCGCCTTTTTTACGGGACAGCGGTGAGTGTGACAACTGGAAGCTGCCTGAAAACAATTTGAAATTTCTGTCATTTATACTCCTGAGAGCCAGCCCAAAACAAAATTTCTATCAGGCTTGCAGGGAGTTTCGAGACAATCCTTTTGAACAACTGTGAAAGGCGCAGTAGGTAGCAACATATCTGCAAGCAGTATCATGGTGGTCAGATGTGTTCGTGTTACTTGTACCATAGCGCCTTGGACGGCGGCTTCGGCGGTGTGGGTTTGGAGTCTAGATCTCACGACTCAGCTTGCAGGGATTGGTTTGATCCCGCAATGGCGGATCATAGATTGCGGGCTGGAAATTCAAGGACCCCGGCCCCCGCTCAACCAGCACCCAACCCCCAGATGATGTCCTTGACCACTGGATCTTGATTCGAAAGGCTTTAACTAGTAGTTTCCATCTTATTTTCCATTATCCCAATATCCCCTACATAAACCGTATATAACCCCTGTAACCCCTGTAGTTTCCATTTCATTTTCCATTCTCCCAAGATAGGGGCAGGGTCGGGGTAAGCCATTTTCATGAGCTTCCATTATCCCAATACATCACCCTAATACTACCCCAATATACTATAGTAGTTTCCATTTCATTTTCCATTCTCCCAATATAACCCTAACGTTACCCCCCATATACTATAGTAGTTTCCGTTCTATTTTCCATGAGCGGACAGGCGGCAGCTATACTGGCGACGATCCTTGGGACGCAGGCTGGACAGCGAGTTTAGCAACGTGAACGGGGGAAAGGGATAGGGTTTAGGGTTTAGGGTTTCTGGGGGTTTATAAAGATTGGGGTTGCTGGTTGGACCACCCTCATTTGGGATACCCCGAAAGAAGGCCGTGAATTTTGACAACCCCAACCATAATTCGGTGATCTGCGTCAGAGGCTATGAGGTTCCGAGCATCCTGAACATGGCTACCCCAAGGTTTGCTTCCCGTAATCCTAAGAACTTTAAATACAGTACCCCTTAAACTTAAACGCGAAGCGCTGAACGCGGAACCCTGAACCCTAAACCACGCTTCTGCCAGAGCTCCAACGGACTGAGAAGGTATGTTTGGTACGGCGTATACTTACATATATGTATATATATATATATGTATATGAGGGACGATATGGGGGACTACTGTAGGGGTTATTCAGGGGGATACTAGGAGTTTAGACTCTGGCTCACAAAGGCATGAGTCTTCATCGCACTGTGATATGAGCAGCTCTTCTCGATGAGCCCCATAGAAGAAATAGTTGGACATGGTATTTCACGAAGTGTCACAAGCTCCCCTGGACTTGTCTGTACTGTAGAAGCCTGAAGAAATGTTTGCCCAGTTTCCTTTTAGGCATTAGGGCTTAGGGTTCTCGTGTACATAGATATAGTAAGTTTAGGGTACCTCCAACAGACCTCGAAATCATATTGGCGATCATCCAGGCCCCGAGCTACATAATCCGTATAAGCCCCTATATAATTCCAGTTTCAATTTCATCTTCCACGTTCTCTTCCATTTGATTCTGCATTTTGTGTGCGAATATCCACACACCCCATATAGCCTTATATAATCCACATATAACCTTATATCACCCCTTATAGCCTTCAATGACCCTTATACCGCCTTTATGCTGCTACATTCTATACCCCTAAACCCTGAACCCTAAATCGTAGTTTCCATTTTCTTTTCCATTATTCCAATATTCGCCCAATATACCCTATAATCCCTATACAACCCTAAACCATATAACCCCAAATAATCCCTTAACCCTTTGTTCACCTTGTTTACGCAGCGGCTTGTTCTCGGTCATTGGGCCGAACGAGCTGGCAGATGAGCGCCTACTGTACTTGAAGGTTTAGGGTTTAGGGTTTAGGGTCTAGGGTTTAGGATTTAGGGATTTAGGGTTTAGGGTTTAGGGTTTTAGGGATTTAGGGGTCTTTGGTCTAAGTAGCTCACAAAAAAAGGTGCGATTACCTTACTATACCCCCCCTGACCGGACTTGTACGGGCCATCCCAATTATACGTAGGGTTAAGACTCCAGCTAGGAGTTGTTAATACTCCCATGAAGCTACTTAAAGTAGGGCGTTCATACGACTCCCTATTTGTATCCAATCGATGACCTGAAAACATAGGTTTTCCGTCTAGTAGGAGTCATGCCATGAAAGCAAAGATTCCGAGATGAAGATGCAACTATACATGTCATATAACAATATCCGTCCCAGAGCTTTCATGGTCTAGAGTTTAGCAAAATGAAGGTTTTGGGCATGGGCTGTGGCCCTTGAAGTATGAAGCCTAAACTCTAAAGCGTTTGGGGGCCGGCATGCTGCCAGCCCTTAAAGCTCCGGACCACGAGCAGGGTTCCTATCTGCAGATTTTAACACCGCAAGAGCCAAGCCTTGGTCCCTAGATGCCAGAGCCCAACGATCCCCTAGCTAACGGCCAAGCTCCCCAGCCTAACGCACAAACCCTGTATCCATATAGAAATAGATAAATGAATATATATATATGTATATACATGTGTATATATATATACACATACACATTTAGACATAGATATGAAATGTATGCATATATCTTTATCTGTAATCATATTTGTGTGTGTATCTGTTCAGGGCCCGTGACAGGTGACCCGTGGCAGAAGGAGCCCAGCGCTACAGCTGCCGCAGGAGCGACCTGGCGGGAGGGGGTAGGTGGGATGAGGCCAAATGCTTTATTCGGGCTTTTTCTCAATGGAGCTAGGATTGGGACAGACTACCAGGCGAAGCGGGCCACACGTACTGACTTCTAACCAAATCAGTCCAGCCTGCTGTTTTTTGGCATGGAGCCAGCCAAGGGGCTAGCAACTGCGATTTCCAGAGACCGCCTGGATGCTTGAACTCCTTAAAAGATGCGGACACATGTTTCAGCCACATTGTTTGTTGTTGTCAGTGTGGGGAGGCATCTTTACTCTTGCGCCAAGCTCTTCATGATTGAGCCAATTTGGCTATGCCAGTCATGGGTCCTTGGGCTATCCCAGTGTTATTGCTGCACTGGCCATTTGGCCCTACCAGATTCTATGACTTCTGCAACTCGTGTTGTTTTGCGTTCGTTCGCTTTGTCACAATCTGGTCAACTGTCGTGTCCCATATATATATATACACACATACAGTCTCCCTTAAGTAGATAGAATGGCTTTGGGTATATTATAATAAGATCCCCATATACCCAATAATCTATCTACCTAAGGGGGACTATATACATACCCTGCAGAGCAACCTTGCAGATTTTTTTGGATGCTCCACCCACATCCAGCTCATCTGCGCAAAAAGACATGCATGAGCAAGGTTTGGCAGGCTGTTGGATGCCATCTGTGATTCTTCTAACCAGGAAAGCAATGAGTGCTCCATAGTTCTTCACAGGCATCGGGTGCAGCAACAGCAGCATTTGAGATGAAAGGGACCGCAACCCTAAACCAGACACTCAATA
>CAJNIZ010047833.1:145-16101 GCA_905231905.1 Symbiodinium pilosum | reverse complement strand
GGGGTAATGGAAAATAAAATGGACACTACATAGTATAGTAAAAACCCCAGCAGACTGGCTTCAACTCGGGGACTCGCAGCTCCATAGCAAACCTGCTTGCTATGTCCGCTGGGCCTTTACTGGGTTGCTGTTAAGGATCTTGAATTAAGTTACTATATTGGGGAAACCCTATTATTTACTATATATACCCATTATGGTAACTTAATTTAAGTTCCTTAACAGCAACCCTGTTTAAGTACGCACACTGTCTTTGTTTTGAGATCTGTGGTTGTTTGGTGGTGGCTCGGCCACAGAATGCAACTTTAGGCTTACTTATGAAGCCGCAGTGTCAGAAACGTTCATCACACACATATGCTGACAAATATGATTATTTGAATGGGCTTCCAGTTGCAGATTCGTAACGAGCCGGTGCAGTTGACCCATTAGCTTCAGATTTTGAATCTATTGGTTGATTGAGGGTATTTGATTCAGATTATCAACTTCGGGGACGAATTCTTGACCCTTCGATTCGGAGGATTTAGGAGCTGACGTTGAGGGCTTTGAAGCAGAAAATGAATTCAGCATCTGAAGTCAGAAGCACCAAGCCAAATCAGAATAGGTCAGGTAATACCAAGCCTTTTCAGCCATTGTGCAGCCCACAAATCTGTGCAGCAATGGCTTCCCCCAAAGGCTCAACCACAGATTCCAATGCATCAGAGGCACCATCCAGTACCCCCCCACTCTAGTGACCATCATCCCAGATGGCCCACCCGAGGATGCTGACCAAAACATTATGGATGTTGTGGCATGATTGGGTGGCCGGAGCTGCAATTTTGAGCATCCCATGCTCCGGCCCCTGCCACCCCAGCTGCCTGCTGACACACTGCATGAGCTGAGGCCTCCATCCGTGATGAGTTCCACATTTGATTTGCCTTTTGCTTTTTCATGCGCTACATCCGATCCCAACCCACTTCCCAACACCTTCCACGTGTTATCGCAAACTTCAGGCACAGCCCAAGCACAATGCCAACGGCCTTCAGCACAAACATCCCAATCGCCAACCCTCACCAATGGGTTACGTCACCAATGTATGGAGCAATGCCCACGCCACAGCCAGTGCCCACGCCAGGCCCAAACCAGCAGGTTGTTGAGGTGTTTTTTCGTTATGGGCTCCTGCTAACCCGCAACCCCAAACCCTAACCCCCTAAACACCAAACCCTCAACCCCTATAAACCCTAAACTCTAAGCCCCTAGGCTTAATAGGGAGGCTCGAAGCGCTTTCTGTACAGCACTCAGGTGCTAAGAACCCAAAGAGGACCGGATACTGCGGCCTTAAGCCGCTAATCCCAAGACCTTGAGCTAGACAGGGTTTAGGGTTTAGGGTTTAGGGTGATTTACAGGTGTTGAGGGACCATTAGGCGTGGACGGACTAGGGTTCAATTTCGTAGTTTGGTATACGCGTGACTGTTGGAAACCCCCCAAATGTGTTTGTGGCCGTGGCTTCGCTCTGTGTCCGCCCGCGACGGCTCCTGGAGTTTTACGAGCGTTCTGTGGCACGGTTGCCACGAAAAATCCTGCATGACCAGGGTAAACTATAGCACCGTATTTCCAAAGGTATAAGGTACCTGGGCTCATGCAGGAATTTTTCCATCAACCGCAGCACCACGAAGTCCTGCGAGGAGCACGTGTCGTTGTGCTAGATGACAGCCGCAAGGGCCCCGGTCTGAACACGGCTCGCAGGGAAGCCAACACGCGACAGAGAGGCAATCCTGCCCGTGTGGATACGTGAGTTTCCAAAAGCTGGGAGCCCGCATCAAGAGCCTTTCATAAAATACATGGGTGGTTATCAAAATTATGGTCCCTTTTTGGGGTACCCTAAATATTAGGGGCCGTAGTGTAATAGGGACCCAAAAAGGGACCATAATTTTGACAACCACCCACATCTGCATATTAACTGTACTTTACGGGATCCCCCAGCAACGGAAAACCGAGACTCATCGCAACTCCAGCTGAGTGGCTCCCATCCGTCGGAACTGTGATCTTCAATGACGTCCTACCTTCCATCGCTTCAATTACGGCCATGATCCCCAGAATTATTGTGATGAGCATGATGGTGATGCGCGTTGACAGCTTCTCAAACTGACCCCTATAGAATCCTCAAGGGGGAGCTCTACCACCCCCATGTCCCATAGGCCCCGAGGGTCCCTGGATACCCCCATTTGGAGAGCATTTACAGCTGTCGTGCTGGCTAGGCGACGGCTATATCAGGTCACAGACGCGAAGTCAGAATGGCTCCCGGACCCCGGCTTGACTAGGGTTTAGGGTTTAGGGTTTAGGGAGTTCAAGGTTTAGGGTTTAGGGGTTTAGGGCCTAGGGTGTGTGATTTGGGTTTGGGGTGAAGGTTAAGTCGTTCAGGGGTTTGGGCTTTAGATGTGGGACCTGCTTTCGTCCAAGGGGGGGCACCACAGTAGAAATCAAGTCCCTCCCTCGGTGTTAAGGGCTCTAGAGATTGACTTAGAGGATTCCGGGGAATTTAGGGTTTAGAGGGACTTGTCCCAAATTGGGCGGAGAATGGAGAATCAAGTGGAAAGGAAAGTGGAAAATTAAGAAAATGAAGCGGAAACTGGGTACCGAGACACGGTTGAAGCAGGCATTGAATCATCCTGCAGGTTCCGTTTTTTTGTTCATTCTTTCTTACCCTGCTAGCCAAAGGTAAGCATTTAGGCCCTCCTCAATAATGCGGGTCCAACATTGGGGTACATGGCTTTTGGACTTCAGCTAAAGGTTGCTGTTAAGGAACCTAATAAAAGTTACTAAATTAGGGGAGCCATATTCATTACTATTATATACTAATTATGATAACTTCATTTACGTTCCTTCACGGAAGCCCAGTAATTTAAGGTTCCGGGTTGGACCCAAAGGCTAGCCTTCAAGTGCTTGAAGAAGGTTTAAGGGTGAGACTGCACAAGGACTGAAGTTGGATGAGTGGGCTCCTTTCAGCAAGTATTGTGATACATATTTACTTCCGGAGGACGCTTGGGTTTCGGATCGGACGGGATGTTGGGATTGACAGCTCGGCTTGAAACCGGGACATGACATGATGCTAATTTATCAAAATCTTTGGACTCCCTTTCTCAATGTTTGAGGGATAGAATACTCGGCAACAGAAGGAAGGTGCTTATCACGAGGATGGCCCCCAAAATGTTGCACTCAATCCATAGGGGTATTGGTCTAAATTCCCTATAATACGGGGTCCTATATTTGGGTTCCCATTATAATACGGGGCCCTATATAGATTTTCCCCATTTTGGGAACAGTAATTTAGGGAAATTACCATAGCTCTCACCATCAACCCCCTCTCCCTGATCACACATGTCTTCCATGCCGAGTCAAAATGAGCTGAGGGCAGTCCCTGTTTACGGTAGACCATAGAGCGTGCTATTTCCTGTTTGAAGGCCTTTTGGCAAGAGCGGGAGGGGGAGTGTTGTTGAGGGGGACTGTCTTTGAAGCTTGCGAATAGTGTAGGGCAAGAAAACGTGCATTCGACAGCAACGTTTTAGAAAGGGTGGCGTTCAGGTTGCGAAGGTGGTTGCTTAGTCCTGCGGAGCAAAACCAGGCTATCCTTTGGATTCAAACCCACTTTGGATTCAACCCGAAACCCTACTCATTCCAATCGTAGACCCCGGACTAAACCTTAAACCCCTAAGACCCAAGCTGCTGCGCAAAGCCCGCACCTCTGACGAGCCCTGAAACCTCGAACGTGAAACCCCACCAATCCCCCTTCCAACCCACAAAATAAGATATACCCAACATATCATAACCTTGTATATTAGGGCAAAGATTCTTCATTGGGGGGTGGATGGGGGAATTGAAGCTTGTAAAGCGTGCAGGATGCTGGACTCTGCGATGCGACAAGTTCGCGATCAAAAGCCGCCTGTCGCCCACGCATCAGGTGCCTTGCAGCAGGGCGTAGATGTGAGGGTTTAAGGGCTTACCTTATGCTTTCGGCTTTGCAAGTTCCACTTCTTGAGGAAGGTGATCGGGCTTAGGGTTGAAGTGTCTGATTTCGTAGCTGAAGGGCGTACTTGAAGTGCGTTGGCTTTTTCAGTGCTGTGGAGCTTCAAGGGCGATCCTTTGCCCTGGGAAGGTGTAGCGCTGCTATAACACTTTGATATGCGCAGTGTTGCATGGTGCCAGAAACATCTTTGTTGGCAAATGTCGCAGACAGGACGCAGAGAGATAAGTCTTGCTGCTGGTTGCGAGTGGAAAGGAGTCGAGGAAAGTAACTGCACGGAAGTGTTTCAGCTACCATTAGCTCTCCAAGGCTCGCAGCCCCAAGTCGCTGAATCCTAATCCCTAAGGCTCCAAATAGCCCAATGTAGGTCATATTTATAGATTTTGGGGCCCAATGTAGGTATTATTTATAGACATGGAGCCCTAGGGAATTAAGGACTGAAAACCATAGCACCTTCCTTTGAACACTTAGCCTATCTAGCGCTCTTGCGAGCCAGTCTTCTCAAGTGGTACCCCCTGGACGTAACTTCGAGTTGAGAGGTATCATGAGGTATCCAAAATGTCCCTGGCCGGAAGACTCCAAGCTAATCCCGTCGCAACTGGCAACTGCAGGAGGCAATGGCTATAGCGTCTCCAAGGAGCAAGAGCCCTCTGCGCAGCTGCCCCAGCTGTCTCCTAAGGCTCTGGGACTAGTTATACAGACCTTGGGGCTTTGGGATTTTGAGTTTAGGGACCTGAGTGGTTCAGGGGTTTGGATGCGGGTCTTCTCAACTCCCCAAAGAGGAGCCAAAAGCCTTGAACCCAGGTTTTAGGGTTGGGGTTTAGGTCCCCTGAGGCCATGACGAACCGGAGCCTCATACCAAGCAAAGATTCTCATGATTAATTCGCCATTTCCCTAGTAAGTACCACGCTAAATCCAAAGCCCCGAAGCCTGGATCCTAAACCAGAAGCTCCACACCCCCGATCGTAAATACCAAGCCCTAACCCATAAACCCTCAGCCATAAGGTCCTAAGCTCTATACCCCACATCGTAAACGCTAAACCCAGAGCCCTAATCCCAAAGCCCTCAACCCAAAACCCTTGCAGGAATGGGGATAGCAGACTCGAAGGCGAGGCAACTGCCGAGATCCTCGTAGAGCTCGAGGCGTATGATGAGAATGATTGGGCGATGTATTTCGGGGTCATACAGGCAAATTCTATAGGAACGGAAAAGAAAATGGACACTACTATTCGGGGCTTAGGGTTTAGGGATATTACGAAATGAGAGAGAATCAAATTGCCAAGACAGTCGAAAATGACATGGACACTTGGGTTGTAGAGGGGTTTATAGGGAGTGGCTATGATGAGAACGATTTGGGGGTTTCCAATAAGTAGGGGTCCCTTTTCGGAGTCCCTTGTCAGGATTATACTACTTTGGGGTTCCCCGAAGTATGGAGCTACAATGTGGCAGATGTATGGAATTTAGGTTCACCGGATGAGAGGTTTAGTGATTACGGTGCAGGGCTTAGGGTTTGGGGTCCAGGGATTGGGGTTCTGGGGATGTTTATGATGATCACAATATCGGACTTTCTTAAAACAGGGAGGCCCTTTTACTTATTGGACCCGACGGAGTAAGGATAAATGGGGGTTCAAGACTGCAGGACATGATGGGATCCTTGTAGGGATTCCATGGGAGCATTTTTCGGAAACTATGCTGGAGAGTTTGGGCGAAGGAACCAGGGTTTGGGTTCAGGGTTTAGCGGCTTGCGGTTTGGGGTATGATGGTTAATACCACCCGAATGAAGACTTATCTACATCACTTACCCAGAAGCTTTGTTTGTGGAGTCTTAGGATTCTTTAAAGTATGCCAGTACTGACCCGTATGCAGTTTGTTGCAGCAGCCTGCTAGTGCTCGTCACATTGGGATGAAAGCCAGAAATTGCATTCCTAAGTTTAGTCCTGATCGCGCTTTCATTGTTGATGCTGCAAACCCTACCGGACCTCAACATACTACGCTACCACAGTCCGCGATGTTTAGGGTAATGAAGGTAATGCAGTGCTTAGAGCATCATCAACAGCACCGGTTTCCTTTGTTGCTGTATCTTGCGCAACATGATCTTTACCCTAAACCCTAAACCCTTACCCCTAAACAGAACTGCGGGCAGGAGCCTCGATCTGCTAATTGCTTTGAAGGGTTAGAAGTATGGGCCCCTACTATGGGCCATGAAACCTCTCAGGGGGATTCTAGGGACCCTTAAGAGTACATATGAGCTGTAGTCTAAACTCCCTAAAGGGAGTTATATAGGCGATTATATAGGGACCATTTTCGGGTTTGTAAAGGGGGATACTAGGAGTTTAGAGTTTAGACTATAGCTCATATAGGGTATGTAGTTATGTAGTACATAAGGATCCCAGGGTTAAGGGCCCATACTAGGGACCCACGGCTTAAGCCTTGGAAAGAAGGAGTTTCTCAAGATGTTAAGACGGCCAGTCCAATGCTTGGGCCCAGTATTTTCTTCAGCATAAAGGGGCCCAGATGAGAGGAAACGTCCGAATCCTACACCCCAAGCCCCAAGCCGAAAAGCCTGAAGCCTTGCGCTGTGCCCTAAACCCTAAATAGCAGTTTCCATTTTATTTTCCATTACCTAATACAACCCCAATAGAACCCTAAACCAGGATGGCTCCAAAGAAGCTACTCCGGTCACGTCCTGGGATGAGTTCCACTTGTCGCAGGACTGTTGAGGGGGCTTGCCTGCGAGTACGAGAAAAGAACCCGAATCCCCTAAACTATATGGGAGAGGAACCCTGCAAGGAAAAATCCTCGAACCCCAAATATGCATCAGCCATGTAAAGGGTAAAGGACAAGAAGCCTGAATATCAAACTTCCACGCAATACCTGGGTTGCATCATCATACCACCCTGACAGACTGAGGTGAGCATCTCGGAAGACCCCAAAATGTAGTGTCCATGCAAAGCGGCTACCCGACATAGACTCCAAAATACCAAAATCTTGTATTATGGAGACCCCCCCAAAATGGCACCCCTAAAATCAAAAGGGACCCCTAATATTCAGACCCCCCAAAAGGGACCCCTAATACTGAACTCCCCCCCCCCCTCACCCCTCCAAAAAAAAAGAGATTCAGTCCGCCAGGAGGTTGATGTCCTTAACTCCTGAAGTCACCCGAGGCCTTGAAAGGTCGAATAGGGCTTGGGGTTTAGGGTTTGGGGTTTGGGGTTTATGGCTTCAACTCTGAACCTCTACAGGGGTTCTATGGGGGTTACATAGGGATAATGGAAAAGAAGAGGGAAAGCACCATAGTATAATAGGGGTTATATACGGGTTATATAGGGGTTATATAGGGGTTATATAGGGATAACGGAAAAGAACATGGACAGAACTATAGTATAATAGGGTATATATAGGGATGATGGAACAGAAAATGGAAACTACTATACTACCATAGGGGCTATATAGGAGTTATATAGGGATGATGGAAAAGAAAAGGGAAACTACTGTAGTATGACAGGGTATAGGGGTTATACAGGGATGACGGAAAAGAAAACGGAAACTACTATAGCATAATAGGGTACATGTATATAGGGGTTATATAGGGATACTGGAAAAGAACATGGAAACTACAACTTCTTGCTCCCCAAAGCCCCAAATGAATAGGCACCTTGCTTGTTGAAATCAAGGAGCAGGACCTACCGCAGACCACGGATTTTTTTGTGTATTTAGAGTTCGTCCTTGCAAGCGAAAGACATCAATTAAGATTTAGGACTAAGTTGGAAAACGCTGATGGTTGGAGGAAACTGTGCACACCTTAGGGAGCCCAAAGTATAGTAGCCTAGGCGTACAAGGTATACAGGGTGGTGCAAGATCACCCTAAATAAGCCCTACCCCTAAAGCCTGTTTGCTAAACCCTACGACGAGGAGATCATGAGCGGCATCTACGAGATGGGCTTTACGAAGCCATCCAAGATTCAGGGCCTTGCGCTGCCGATTGACGCCAGGATGAATTCAGGGAGATGTTAAATCATGAGGGGCCCCAGGCTACATGGGGTCTACATGGGATTAACGGGATCCCTATTCAGAATTCTTTCGGAGCTTTTTTGGTGTACTTTGTAGAAACCCCTCAAAACGAGGGGCATTGGATATACAGGTGTTATGCGGAAAAAGAGGTCGTTGTTAGTAATGCTCCTGGCAGGACTCTGCCAAAGTTCAACCCAAAATCTGATTAAAGGTGTAACTACGTCGTTTGCTGACATGTTACGTGGCTTGTGCCATTAGCAGGATTTAAGGTTTATAGGGTTGAGGGCCAGATGTTTTTTGCGGAGACTTGACACGGATTGCCTGGCGTGCATTTGCGGCCTTTGTGGACGGCGCAGGAGGGTTCAAACAGACGATTGCTCGGTGTTTCTATGGACCGGATAGTGGTTGGTTGTCGTAAGATGTCGGATTAATGTCGAAGAACTAATCGACCACGCAAGTTGTTTATGACATGAGCAGTGCATGCCTATGGCCCTAAGTATCACATCATGCCCTGAAAAATACTGTTTGTGTTTTTGCGTGGCGCATGAGCAATGTGTCTCATAGTTGAATGGAGTTTTTGGGGAAGGGTTTCAGAACCAGTTTCCCTTAGAGGTGTTGTGGGTGTACTGGCCATGCAGGGTGACAATAGGGCGCCTCTGCATGAAAAGGCTTCGAGAAAGTCTCAATCAACTTGCCTTTGGTTCGCTAGGAATGAAGGAATCGACCATTACAGTCGTCCCTATGTAACCCATTATAGTAGTTTCCATTTTCTTTTCCATTCCTTCCAAACCCTGAACCCTAAACCCTATAAAATCCCAGTATAGTAGTTTCCATTTTCGTTTCCATTCCTTCATTCCCAGCTAACCAAAGGCCATTCAAGACTCCAACAATCCAAAACCCCTAAACCCCTAAACCCTAAACCCCTAAACCGCCAAACACTAACCCCTATCCCCTAGACCCCTAAACCCTTAAACCCTTAAACCCTCAACCCTATAGCCCAGGCCATGAAAGGCCGCAACATCATCGGCCAGGCACGCCTTGCTTGCATGGGTAATATTGGTTTGAAGGAAGGAAATGTGGAAATTTCAGGTTTTATTGGGTTAATGAAAAAGAAAATGGAGACTACTATATTATATAGGGGTTATATATTGGGGTTATATTGGTGTTGTATTGGAATAGTGGAAAAGAAAATGGAAACTACTATAGTATACTAGGGGATATTTTGGGTATATAGGGATAATGGCAAAGAAAATGGAAACTACCATAGTATATTGGGGTTCTATTGGAATAGTGGAAAAGAAAATGGAAGCTACTGTTTAGGGTTTGGGTTTAGGGTCTAAGAGTCTAGTGTATATGGCTAGGTTGAGGGTTGTAGGGCCACTAAACGTAGGATCCTTGATTTTCGGGAGCAGTTTAGGGTGTAGAGGGTGGGGTTTAAGGTTTAGGTTTAGGGTTTAGGGGGATATTGATCCCTAATTTGGCTGTTGGAATCCTGAAGACATCTGTACAAGGTACAGATAAACGTTATCAGGAGCTCTTAAGGAGTTGCTGTTTGTATTCACCTGACCTATAGTCTAAACTTCTTAAACGCATTTTATAGAGGACTACAATAGGGGTTATTAAGGGGGATACTAGGATTTTAGACTATAGCTCATCTGAATTGCTTATGTTGGCATAGGCATAGCATAAGAGTGCACGTCAAAATCTAATCGAGTTTTTACAAGCCCTGCTGGGGTCGTGGGACAGTTTGGGCATTGCCTACAGCAGGCGCAAATTTGCAAGATGGATGCTTGTTTCTGTCGCAGCCAAAACCCTAAACCCTAAATAGCATTTTCCATTCTATTCTTCCATTATCCCAATATAACCCCAACATAACCCCAATATTACCCCAATGGGTCGGCTTGGGTCGGGACAAGCCATAATCATGGTTTTTGGCACGTTCCGAGCTAGTAGGGGGTTGGAGAACTACTGTGCATGGATAAACGAGGTCTGGCACAACTTCGGAACCTCAATGTGCTGTACTTCCCGGGGTAAATTGTATATGGGCTTTGGAGAATAATGGGGGACCCCAATTTGGACTCCAATCTACTATAATCCTTATTGTAGGAACCCCTAAAGTGGTACCCCTAATTTTGGGAAAGCCCCATACAGAGTGGTGAAAGACTTCCTCCATCCACCAAAGCGCCTGTTATTCCAGCTGTGCACATACTCAGGCGACAACACAGATCAATACGGTGGATACTAAAGATTCTGCATGACCCTAAGTACAGTACCTTATACAGTGGGATTTACGGTACTATAGTATTTTAAGGTCATGCAGGGTTTTTAGTATCAACAATAGGAGCCCACTTTCAGCTCAAAGCATCCACTCTGCGAGGGTGCTTGAGGTCCAGGATCTATTTCAATTTTTTCAAAGCCGGGGTTTGCAAAATAGTGTTCCAGTCCTACTCGGAAAATTTTGCTATCTTCTTCATGACCCACCAAAAAACTCCCCTTATTTGGAAAGCGCCGGTTTATGGGTTTTGAACATCTGGGTATTCTAAACCCTACACCTTAAACCTCCAACCCCCAAAGCCCGGAACCTAAACCAAAAAGCCCAATCCAAGATTCCTCGGCCCTCTGGGCTCTATAACTTATAACCTTATACCAGAAACCTTAAGCCCTAAACCAAAACCCCCAAAGCCAAAACCGAATCCCTATTCCCCAAACCATAATCCCTAACCCCCAAACCCTAATCCTTCCTCCCCAAACCCTTAACCTAGACCCCAAACCCTAGACAATATACAGTAATTTCCATTTTCTTTTCCATTCTTAATAAGTAATAAGTCTCCCCCTGAACCTTAAACCCTGAGCCCTAATCTCCGAACCCTAAACCCTAAACCCTAAGCCCTAAGCCCTAATCTCCGAACCCCAAACCCGAAAGGCCCGCAATGGCTCCGGGAAGACGGCAGCCTTCGCCCTGGCAGTAGCGACGCCCCGTTTGTGTATCGGGCGGTTTAGGGGTTTAGGGTTTAGGGTTTAGGGTCCTTGAATAGGGCTTGCAGGGTTTGATCCTCTCCTCCTACTGTTAAATCCCCCGGCCCCCACCCCCTGATTTCGAATGCTCCCAACATATTCTAATTAGTATACCACAATGGGGAGTATTTACTATTACGGGAATGGGGGGGGGGTTAATATTAGGGGGAGAGAATTAGGGTTAGGGTTCAGAACGTAGGCTGAGGATTTTTAGGCTAAGGATTTGGGCTTATGGTTGAGCGTTTTAGGCTTAGGATTTAGGCTTCTGGTTTAGGAAGTTTAGGGCTCAGGGTTTGTGTAGGACTTAGGGTTTAGGGATTAGGGTTTAGAGTTTGTTGTGACGTGGCGCAAGGTGCAACGGCATAATTATATGAGCTATAGTCTCAACTCCCTAAAGGGATCTATATAGGGGATTAGATAGGGGACCACTGTGGGGCTTATCAAGGGGGATACTGGGAGTTTAGACCCTGGCTCATACCTCCACACCAAGAAATTGGGCTGTTGTTTAGATATAAAGTTTCTGTCCTGGACACAAAGCCGTCCCTGCCGGGAGATTCAGAGCGGAGGTGCTTGATAGGAGGGCCTCGAGAGCCCAGAAAGGTTGTGGCAGGCCTCTGGGAGGACCTAAACCTGGGCTGTCTATCTATATATTATACCTGTATAACCCCTATATCCCCGTTAAAGGTACCCCTACTCTTGGGAAACCCATATGAAGTATGAAGGCTTTAGGGTTGAGGGTTTTGGGCACCTTCTTCTAGACCCGGCTTTGTCTAAGAGTGTTCGGGCACCACGTTTGTCGTAACCTTCGGGCAAGATGCTTGCTGCCACAGCAACACAGAACCAGTCGTGACCCAAACCATCCCCTGTCTGATTCTACTTCATGGCACTGACTAAGTTGGCTAGTAGAACTGTAGCCCTAAGCAGTTCTTCCGAAGCACTCGAGCGTGACATGGCCTCAGGTTCTGCATAATAAGAACGCAAAAGAACAAGTTGACCATTTGCTAGCTTTGTTGTCTCTCTCGTGACAGATGCTGGCCAACGTCGATGCCAGCAAGAAAGCGCCGCAGGGCCTCTGCATTTGCCCGACGCACGCGCCCCAGTCATTGCTGTAGAGCTTAGGGTTATGCACTTCAAGGGGTGGTTCTTAGTAGGATAACTACAAACTTGCCTAGGGCAGCCATGTACAATTACCCATGAAGGACGAAGCCAAGTTCAGGGCCTTGGGCGTTCGGCGCAGGAAGCTATAAATATCAGAGTTGGCAGGTGTCCTCTCCAAAGCAGCAAGGGGAGTATGAACCTTACCAAGAACACAATGTTAGCAGCATGCAATCTCAGAAAGTATGGCTTCAAAAACCTTGCTCACAGGAAGAACTTTTAAAGATATGCGGATTATGAAATACCCCTAAACCCTAAACCCTACTGAACGAACTATATGGTGGGCCTGTCAAGCAATAGATGGGGGGTCATGTCAATTTACTCCCAAGCAGCTAAGAAGCTGCCCTCTACTAGCCCCGCACCCTAAACCTGAAAGCCTAAACTTTAAGGACTTTAGGAGGGACCCCTAATAGGGACCCTAATATGGGGACATCCTAGGGATATAGGGGTTATATAATGACTATATAAGGGTGATATATGGTAACGGTATGAAGGGTTCCTTTTAGGGGTCCCTCCAAAAGTCCCTGGATAAACCCCCAAGCTCAAACTGTGCAGCGTATCCCGTTTGGTGTTCAGGCGAGAGCTGACTGTACAGAATCATGCAGTTGTCTGGAGCTCAGTACCTAACCTAAACATGTTTCGTTGGGCCTTACCTGCGTCACCACAAAAGAATTACAATAGGGCCATACTGTTCCAACCTCCACCTTCCTAATCCAGTATGAGTAGGTTAATCCCTTCCCCCCAATATTAACCAACCTCACTTGTATTCAATACAGCTCGGAGTATTTACATTGGGGGGGGACCCTTCAATATTAGGGGGAAAGGATTAGCGCCATTCATGCCATATCTTCCGGGATCAGGGCTTGCAGTTTGCGTTTTAAGGTCCCGCATTTAGCAAGTCCTTTCAAGGAACTTTCTTTCGGATGCGGAGGGCCCGTTCGGGAATGGCTCCAGAAGCCCGGGGGCGTCTAACTTAGAGCAAACTTTGGGGCCTTGATTTCTGACCTACATGTCTGAATGCATGGTCTTTGAGGACAATCCCGCGAACAGATCTGCGAGAATTAAGGGTTTCCATAGATTGGGGGACCCCAATGCAAGCCCTAGAGCACTATATTTCTTTTATTACAGGAACCCCAAAACGGCATCCCCTTTAAACCCAAAACCCTCATAGATCCCGATATAACCTTATAATCCATTCAAAAGGACCCCCTTATTTCGGGGAAACCCAAAACCCTAAACGCCTAAACCCTAAAGCCAAGACCCCAAACCCTAAACCCTAAATCCTAAACCCTAAATCCTAGACCCTAACCCTTAAACCCTAAATCCTAAAAATCCTGAAGCCCTAAACCCTAAACCTTAAATCCTAGACCCTAAACCCTAAACCCTAAGCCGACCAAGGTGCAAAAGCTGGGTAAGTTTACGAGCTCTGAGCTCAGATCATGGTGCAGATTCAGGGTTTCGCGTTTAGGGTTTAGGGTCTAGGGTGTAGGGTTTACGGTGTAGGGGTTTAGGGTGTAGGGGTCCAAAAAAAGGCAGTCAGAAGAAGTTACTGCTGAATGTTCGGCCGGTACAGTATTCCCGGTTGCTAGGATCGTGACATGCTGAAAAATGTTGCGATACTGTTGAGCCAACTCTTAAGCCCCATGTATTCCCATGGATCCGGAACGTCCCCCCAACATCTTCTCATAAGCAGCGACAGAGCTGCTAAAGCGGGCCTACGGTTGCAAGCATCCTAAGCCTGAAGCCTGAACTCCACGCAACAACTCTGAAGCATAATCCCAAATATAACCGCTAGATAATCCCTTTATAATCCCTATATAGCACCTGTAACCCTACATAATATTACCCCAATGGGTACGTTTTAAAACCTCCCACCCCTAACCCCAAACAGAGGCTTAGAGTTCTTCCTGGCCGTCCCGAAGGAAGAGCGAGCTCCGCGTAGCGTCCCGACCACGGGCCCGCGATATGCGGCTTAGGGAATACTGTTGCTTCAGGAAGTCTGGTGCTAGCTAGGATCCCCTGTTAAAAAGGCGATTTTGGTAACCCCAACCCTCCAAATTAGGACTCTATAGCCATCATTTGAAGTCGTAGGGTCCTAATTTTTGGGGGGTGGGGTCACCAAAATCCCCTTGTTACCTAAAGTCTCATGATCCATTGGAATTTTGGAGTCGCAGCGCCCCTTCGTTATCCCGTACCCCTGGCGTCTGCAGGGTTGGCTTTTCTGAGAACCCCCTTATCAAGTTTATTGGGGTACAAGATTTAGGGTTTAGGGTTTATTGGTTTAGGGGTTTAGGGTTTATTGGTTAGGGGTTCAGGGTTTAGGGCTTAGGGGTGAAAAGCTTCCGGAATGAAGGGGCATGCTACGTACACGGAATCCATGAACCCCAAACCCCAAACTCCGTAGCACATGTTATCCCATCCCCATGAGTATCGAAGTAGGGACTAACTTGTTTGCCCCTTTACTTCAAACCCGGTACCCTAAGCTAACGCGATTCTGTGCAATGGAGAGCTGATACAAATTTCAAGGGGACCCGGATAATGGAAAATAGAACGGAAACTACTACAACATAATAGGGTAGATATTGGGGGTATGGTAGGGGATAATGGATACAAATTGCAAAGGGACCAGGCAGCCGTGAATATGTTTTAGCTGCGGGGCCTTGCGGCAAGGCACGCTACCCGTACAGCTACATGACCATAGGCTTCATACATTCCTTCGTTACCTGAAGCCTGCCTGTCACACTCAGTGAACGTATTCCCGGGAATCTATGGTACAACCCTAAACCCTAAACCCTATCTATGGCAATAGTTGCCAGGGAGCTTCTAGTGCTTCGGCCACAAGCTCTAATCCGAAAGTGCACTTCAAGGCTTTGGGTTCTGTTGCTTCGGCTCAGAAACAGGTTTGGGAGCATGTTGTCCATGCCTGCCTACCCTCAAAGCGTAGTTGCCCCATGCATGTGAGCACCACCGCGCAAGAAGATGTGAAGTACAGACATGAGGGTGAAGCGTTCTCATGGCCCTTAAGCCGCCTTTTAGTCCCTAATCCCTAAACCCCTAAACCCCAAACCCTAGGTTTGCATGTCAAGCAGAATAGGATTCTGGGCTGTAGCTAGCCAGGGGTCACCTGCACCGATGGTGGCAGAGCGCCCTGAAATGACCTCCTGGACGGTATGGGCTCTAAGAGGCTCTTAGGGTTTCCCACGGGATCTTGTGCAGTTCCTCTTTGGGTTTGTTATGGTTTTGGGTATGGATTGTGTTACACTACGTAGATGGGAGGTTCAGGGTTTACTGGACTCCTTAAAGAAGACCCTCCGTGTTGAGCTAGGCGACTGCCGCCATCCTGCTTTGCCAGCACTCCCTTGAAACCTCCCTAAAGCCCTGGTGGGCCTGGGACCAAAAACAGCAATTTTGGGGCCTTCGGCCCACACCCCGGCCCCCCAGGGCCTTCCTGGGACCACCCCACCCGTCAGCGGCTCCGACACAACAGCCTCACAGTCAACACTGACCCATCGTTGAGAGCGCGGCTGGGCCCCGTCGCCTCAGCAATATTTCAGCATCGTTGACCATTGCTTCCGAGGCGGCGTCGCGAACACTGACGATCCTTGTATAGTCATTGCGTGGTTTGGATGTCAACCTCTCCGGCAAAACCGCCTCACGGAAAGTCAGAACCACAATCGTGGCCCCTGTCGGTGCGAGTTTCTTCTCCATTATCCCCACATAACCCCTATATAACCCCTATAGAATCCCTATAATCCCTGTAGTTACCATTTTCTTTTCCATT